>PISX010008249.1:0-23267 GCA_004024625.1 Mellivora capensis | reverse complement strand
GACTGCGCTGTTCCAGAGCACGCATCAGGAGATGCCTCCCACTCCTCGACGGTGTGGAGCCGATGGCCCCAGTGAGGAGGGCCAATGGTCCACGGCAGGTTGAGAAACCTCTCTGGTCAGCTGAATTGCTACTTCCCTGCCAGAGGCTTTAACCCTCCACCTTCGCTGCTTTCTCTAAAAATGAAATGGGGGCAAGGCCCGTTTCCATTATTTGAAGTCACAGGTATCCACAGTTGTCTATGTTTTTCCTCAGGAAGCTTCTCTTGAGTCCCCCAGTTAAGACCCTGAGCGACAATGAAACCACTCGGTCCTCTTAGTCCGAGGACCACTAACCAAGCTCGCATACACAACACTCAGCTTCTCAGACCACACACACAGATCAGGAAAGACGTGCCAACAACCTTGAAAAGCAGATTACGGCCAAAGAAGTCTTTGGCGGTTTATACTGGGGCCCTGATGTTTTTGTTCATTTGTTTTTGCTTTTAAAGACTTATTTGTTTACTTGAGGGAGAGCACGAGTGGGAGAGGCGGAGGGAGTCTCAAGCCGACTCTGGGCAGAAAGCAGAGCCAGACACAAGGCCCCATCTCCCGACCGTGAGATCACGAAACCAAGAGTCAGATGCTCAACCGACTACACCACCCAGCCGCCCTGATGCTCACTGTTTTATGCGATTTCTTGAAGAAAGAGAATGAATTTGTAGGACAGTGAGGCTGAATCAGTAAAAGCGGGCTTCCTACCCCCTTGCCGCACATCTCACTCAAATAACTGCATCTAAGGAATAGATGTTGGTCAAGCGAGCCTTTCTTCCAAATCTTTCATTTGTCAAGGTGACCATGTCATTCTCCCACTCTCGACCTCCCATCTCTCCTGCACCGCAACCACAGCAGTTGGTCCAGAACACTGATGCTCCTGTTCCCCGGCACGCCCTCCGCAGGACACGCCCCACTTCCCCAGTCTCCTCCTTCCGCAGGACTCAGTGCAGGTTTGAGCCCCTGCAGGAAGCAGGGGGCGTCTATAGGAGAGCTTCTGCATGCACCTGCTCGCTCTCTCCCCTGTGCTCTAACGATTGATTTGGGTCTGCGCGTCCCTCAGTACACACCTAGTACAGTAAAACAAAAACAAAAACAAAACACAAAAAATAAAACAAAAACAAAAAACACTAGTAACAGTAAAACAGGTCATTGCTGTCTGCCCCAGACCTCCTGTACGGGGCAGTTATGGAGAGGGAACCATCTGGCTGAAAGAGACCAGGGATCTTTTCTTGCTTGTTTCTTAAGGACATTGTTTTCATCAGTTTAATGCCATAGATCAATAAAATAGCGGTATTTTACCAAAATGCCCTTGACCAGAAGATTGAGAAAACGTCTATCAGCCATATAGAACAGAGTTAATGGTGATATGAAGTGAGTTTGGAAGGGGTTGATGGTATGAGCAGGCAAAGCCCTTCCCAAGAAACCCCTGGAGCCAGCTGTACTCATGGTCACTGCTCACCAAACTGCAGGTTGCTTAGGGGCAGAGCCTGCGTCATACTCAGTGCTAGACGACTACAGCCAAGCAGTTTACACTCCGTGGATGGCTGATTAATTAATTAACCCAGTATCGACTGTGTTGAGAACAGTTCCCAACTTCCGTAGCCTGGGCGGTAAAACTTAATTCCTTACGATTACATGCAAGGCTTTTAACAAATTTCCCCCTTCTCCGCACCTTCACATCCTGCCACCCCCAACTCTGTTCCATGATAAAGGAATAGCCACCCATGTACTCATCAGTCCACAAGCATCTCTTCTGGCTGCCATTCCCTTCTCCAGGAAAAATTCCTGTCATTCTCTGTGAAGCCCTCCCTTCCTTCTCGAGCGAGGGAGTCCTTCCTTCACTTGACGCCAAAAGCATTTTGCAAATGTCTCAATTGTAGCTTGTGGTGCAGTGAGGTTTTCAAACACATCTGTCTTACCACGGACCTGTGAGTACCCACCTTGCTGATCTTGGCATGGTGCCTAGCAAATGCTAGACACTTACTGAATCTTAGATAAATCAATAAATTAATGACTCAACCAATAAAATAATTGAGTAGCCACTGGGTGGGTGGGGTGGGGAGGAGGTTTACAGAAAAAAAAAAAAAAGATCATGTCTAATCTAGTTATCAGTCACGGTTCTTAGGCAGCTTAAAGAAGAGATCGTAAATTTTCACCAAAGTACTCTAGAAATGGACTCACTTTTAAAATTTGATAAATTGATGTATTAAAATGTTCCAATTCCCCTACCCAGTGCCCTTCATGAAATGATCCAAGATGACTCTTAAAAATCATTTTCAAGCCTATGCACCCAAACTTTAAAGTCAAAGCACCCGTTAAGGTCTTCTACTTTGTGGGAAAGGTACGTGATAATTAACTGTCTTCATAAAATGTAGTCAATTCCCATCTCTTATGTACATCCAAGTTTTCCACCCTTATCTTAGCTCTTGCCGTGACGAAAATTTACAGTGATCATGACCATCCAGTGTAAGAAATGAATTAACATTCTCCACAGGACCCTCATTTGTATAGTATATTAATAGGCTCCTTATGTAAATTTCTACTCTTAACCTCACTGCTTATATGCCTGCTAGCTGGTTGTATGCAATTTAGAAATGAGGGCAAGATAGGTTTGATTTCACATGAAGTTGCTTAGAAGGATGGTAAGGGGGACAATGGGTGGGGTTCAAGCAGTGAAAAGAAAGTTATAATGGACATATTTTATAGCTGTCACCAAACAGTGCTCGGTAAAGCCTACTCTCATTCTAATTAGCTTTTACTTGTGTCCAGTAGATTTTTGCCATTATAAGTGAATTATGGGAAAATAAAAGGGAAAATATCTAATATTTTGAAATTGTCTGGTGCAAGATATGGGGAGTTAGTCAAAAGTGTGTTCTGTACTAAATAAGGAGAATTTTTTAATTAAGGACTTCCGAAGAAGGGGGAAAAATCTACTCTCCAAAGCCATACCAAAAAACACTCCATCTTCAGAGCCACACTCAATCAAATGAGGAACTGGACCAGACTAGATAATCCATAATACGGTAGAGATTTTTAGCTATTCATCACATTCCTGTTTGTCTTTTTTTAGATATAGTGCTCAGCGGCATTTCTTAGCCTTTTCTGCAGGTAAGCACGACCCTTGTGATTGAGTTCTAGACAACGGTATGAAAAAAAGGATGTGTTTCACTTCTAGGGATGGCCCATAAGACCTCCCATGTATCTCTGCCATGTTCTTCTCCCCTTCTGGCACCTGGGCTGTGGACACCCAAGGGCAAACTTGGGATCCATCTGTTAAAAATGGAAGAACCACTGTCAGGCTGGGCCCTTGACTATTAGGCAAGCAAGAAATAAATGTCTCTTGTGTTAAGTCATCCCATTTTTGTGTTTACTGTTGTTGCCTAGATTTCCCTGATATAGGACTCTCTCATTTTTGGCATTCTAGGTGCAATCTCAAGAACTATCATATTAATCTTCTGCTTGCAAAAAGCAGCAGATGGGGGAGGCTATGCATGTGTTGGGGCAAGGAGTATATGGGAAATCTCTGTACCTTTTGTTCAACTTTTCTGTGAACCTAAAGTTGTTCTCAAAAATTAAAGTCTCTTTTTTAAAAAAGAGAGAAAGCAGTTCTCCGCTCCACCAAACTTGGTTGGAGGTTGTTTTGATGATGAAATAAAAATGGCTTAAATAATAATTATTAATAATTCTCAGTATGTCTCTTTTGTGCCAGACACTGTCCTAAGTGCTCTAGGCACATTATCTCTCTTTCCCAGAATAATCCTACTTGGTAGAGCTTAGGTTGCAGAGATAATGTTCTCCACAATGCTCAGGTGCAAAAAATGGCACACTTTCTTATTTTTCTAAATCTAGAAGAAAGTCCCCTCTCTCTAAAATGGTAAGAGTCAATCTTAGTCATATTTTGCAGTTATAAAATATACAACAACAGAGGTAGTTTACTGGGCACTTGGAAAACAGGGAAGGGCTTCTAACCTGTAGGCTATCGGGCCCATGGTGCCAGCCCACGGGATTCGTTGAGATGCAGGAGGCTCCATTTGATCCGTGACCAGCATGGACATGCATTGCTCCCTGTGACTTCTCAGGCAATAGCTCTTAGTCAGCCCTCCTGATATCCATGAACTAGCCCTTTCACAAGTCCTATACCCCTCTTGAAAAAACCACCATCTTCCCTATCTCCAGGAATGAATCTCTTTTCTTTTTCCCAGGGTAGATGTCCTCTGCCTCTTCAACTCCTAGTTCCAGGCCCCATCAATTTTCTAGAAATCTTAGTGACAGGTTGTCATATTGGGGCCTGGCAACTTCTGCAGTAAACCATTAATGCCCTGAGGGGAGTAGGTCCACCTATCTTCTTGGGATAGAAAATAGCAAGAAACACAAGTCAGTATATTACCAGATTATCCTACCATATTCAGATAATAAAGGTTCAGAGACATTCAACAAGTTTCCCAAGGTCACAAACTATTCCGTGTTAAAGCTTCAAACTTAGTTCAAACCTAAGTCCACTGGCCCCAAAGTCTAGAGAATTTTCTGCCATTCCCTATAACCCAGCCTGGGAAAACTAAAGGCATGCCACAGGCCCACGAGGCTTTTTAGTAATAGGAAATAATCATAAATCATCCTCAATAAATGAGTATTTGACAGACTCACTGAAATCCAAGACTTACAGAATTGTTTCACTTTGTATCTTCAATGGTTACCCAAGTCTGATATTCAAATAGCTACTTTCCACTTATACAAACACACATACACATAAACAAGTAAAGAGAATTGCTAAAATCATTAATTTGCCATGTCGCCTTGCAACTAGAATCCTGAAATCACATACTGAAAAGCGTAGATGATTAAATCCCATTTGACTCATCTTAATGACAGCCATATAAAGATTTCCAAGTTCAAAACTCAGTCACAGAAACACCTCAATATTTTCTAGGAAAACAGAGAAAGGTTTTAATACAAGAGAACACTATTTGCCTTAACACAAATTCGGTCATTATTAAGATAAATGATGATGACTTAGAAGGCCTGGGTTCCAGTCCTTCCTCTGACAATAGTTATATTAACTTTGGGTGAAGCACAATGTCTTTGATCTCATTACTTGCATCTATCTTTGTAGCTATCACATTTTCTGATTCTACATTTCTGGAAAAATTGGTACCTCACTTATAAAATTAATGATGTTTTTTGGTCTACATTTGCAGTCAATGTAGTGTAAAAAGATGTAATATAAATAGAGAATCAGAGAAAGGAAAATGTGGGAGGGAAAAGAAGGGAGAGGAGAGAGAAAGAATGCAAGAGAAGAAAAGAAATATTTTCTCGTTATGGTCTGTATTTCTTAAGGTTGATAAACAATTGAAATTCTGTTGCATCCTTTGGACCCAGTCTGGAGTTAGGCTTTGGTGTTCCACTCCCCCAACAGGCCCATCCCTCTGGAGAAGATGGGATGAAACAGGATGTCTTAGCCCAACATCATTAAATATTTGATTTATCTAACTCTCTTTGTTCTGATTCCATGCACTTCAAGCAACCCTCTGATTATAATCCATCTTGCAAGGCCTCCAAGGACACATTGTGATGGTCAGGCTGATTAAGTTTTTGTAGTTTCCACAGATTCTACTTTTCACTATAATTTGATAAAGTGGACTGTCACTAGATGCTATCCAATAGTTAGTTCTTGTATTGATCAAAAAAATCTAATTGTCTAGGGAGGCAGAAAAAAAAAGAGCGAGAGAGAAAGGGAGAGTACAGTAGAGGCAGAAAATTTCACTGGCAGACAATGCTGGACTCAAGAGAACCCACTCATCATCTTGCACTTACCTTGTGATGATGTCAAAAGGGAGTGGCTGATTGTTTCCTTTGCTGTGCAGAAGTTTTTTTTTATCTTGATGAAGTCCCAATAGTTCATTTTTGCTTTTGTTTCCCTTGCTTCAGGACACATCTAGTAAGAAGTAGCTATGGCTGAGGTCAAAGAGGTACCGCCTATTTTCTCCTCTAGAATTTTAATGGTTTCCTGTCTCACATTTACATTGTTCACCCATTTTGAATTTATCTTTGTATCTGATGTGAGAAAGTGCTCCATTTTCATTCTTCTACATGTACCTGTCCAGTTTTCCCTACACCGTTTGCTGAAGAGACCATCTTTTTTCCATTGGACATTATTTCCTGCTTTGTTGGAAATTAGTGGACCATAGAGCTGAGGGTCCATTGTGAGGTCTTCTGTTTTGTCCCATTGACCTATGTATCTGTTTTTGTGCCAGTACCACACTGTCTTCACCACTACAGCTTTGTGACATAACTTGAAATCCGGACTTGTAATGCTTCCAGCTCTGCTTTTCTTTTTCAAGATTGAGTTGACTATTCAGGGTCTTTTGTGGTTCTATGCAAATTTTAGGACTGTGTGTTCCAGCTCTGTGAAAAATGCTGGTGGTATTTTGATAGGGATTGAATTCAATGTGTAAATTGCTTTAGGCAGTATAGACATTTTAACAATATTTGTTCTTCTGATCCATGAGCATGAAATGTTTTTCCATTTCTTTGTGTCTTCAATTTCCTGCGTAAGTGTTTTACAGTTTTCAGGCATGCTATAGTAATTCTGAGTGTGCTGGCTAGTATTGTCTTCTATGTTACTGATTTGATGTAGCTTTCACTCCTAGCTTCCCCTTGGGTAGCTGATTTAATCAAGTTACTTAACTTATAACCAGTATTTTCAAATCTTTATAATGAGCATAGCCATCAGCTTGCTGTTCAGATAAATGAAATTACGTGTAGTGTACGTTTAGCACAATGCCTAAAACACAATGAGTGCTCAACATATGTTGCCTATAATAAAGATATTAAAAAGTTATCTTTCTAATTGTTATTAGTGCTGGGCAATGATGATCATCACTGTAAATTTATAGGCAGTAATACTGTAAATTCCTTATTTGTCTTGGAGACCCTTGAAGACAGAAATGGGTCTTATCTAATAAGTCTAACCTTAGTGTCAGGCATAAGATATGGCTGGCCTCCATAAACATTTCTTGAGAAGGATATACACTGAACAGTTGTACAAAACTAAGGATTGCACCTCTCTTCCCACCCTATCCCCTAAGATATCCCCAGAAGCCCTTCAACAATAAGCAAACAGCCAACCTCATGAAGCCCAGCCCATGTTAGTTTTCATCTGCAACATTCATGTGATCTTCCAGAGCACACGCCCCTCTACTATCTCAATAAAGCAATTCACTAGTCCTACCACAACCCATGGTACTCTCTATCCTCACCCCCAGCAGAGGCGCGCATCCAACAATCGTTTCTCCTCCTCTTTGTTGTTGCAGCATCTCTGCTCCCCAAGGCCCTAGCTATGAAATTTCAAATAGAGAATTCCAAAATATGACAACAAACTGTGATAGTTTTCTAGGGCTGCCATAACCGAGTATCACAGACTGGGTGGCTTAAACAAAAAGACTTAATTCCCTCACAGTTCTGGAGGCCGGAAGTCCAAGATGAAGGCGTCGGCATGTCGTTTCCTCTGAGGTGTCTCTCCTTGGTTTGCAGGTGGCCACCTTCTGTGTCTTCACATGATCTTTTCCTGAGTGTGCTGTGTCCTAATCTTCTCTTCTTATAAGAACATCAATAATACTGGATCCGGGCCCACCTTAATGACCCCACTTAAGTTAATTACCTCTTTAAAGAACTTACTTCCAAATAGAGTCACATTCTGAGGTCCTGGGGGTTAGAATTTCAACACATGAATGGGGGGGGGGCACATTTCAGCCTGTAACCCAGACCAAGAGTTTCTTTTGGTTACCAAGGCATCCCGAGGCTCTGTAACCTCTTAGTTGGTGACCCACAGGGAAACAGAGAAAAAGATTCACGGGAAGCCAAAATGCAGCCACATAATATCGATAATGATTCACCCAAATACCTCCAAGGAGAGGCATCTAGACAGTCATTAGCCAAAGGGTTTCTACTGTAATACGTGTGAGGACTTGGTGATACTAACGTAGCAAATGGGATTTCTAAAGGTTCACAATGAGAAAAATCACTGCGAAAGGGGAGAATTCTAAAGGAGGTTACAGTTGACCCTTGAATGAGGCAGGGATCAGGGGCACAAACCCCCTCTTACAGTCGGAAATGACTCTCCCAAAATTTAATTACTAATAGCCTACTCTTGATCGGAAGCCTTATTAATAACAAGTGGTCAATTAACACCTATTTTCAATGTCATATATATTATAAACTCTATTTTTACAGTAAACTAAGCCAGAGAAAAGAATATGAAAATCACAAGGAAAATACATTTATAGTGCTACACTATATAAAATCTGCATATAAGTGGACCCGTGCACTTCAAACCAGTTCGTCAATGGTCAACTGTAGTTGCTAAAAGATGCTGGCAAGCTAAAGGCTGGAATTTCCTTATTACTGAACAGCCCCATATGACAAAACTTAAGTCACCATTAATTAAAATTTTTGTAAAACATCCAGCTTTGCAAACATCAAGACTCTAAACCTGCTCTCTGTGTATTCCCAAAAACGCCACCAATCATGGTGCCAGATTTGGGCTTTCTGGCCAGAGAAGCCAGAAGGCTTTCTCTGGGCAGAAGATGGCAAGAAAAATTCACTGCATAAACCTAAATACATCGAAAAGCAAAATAAATAGGAGACACTTTGAAATGGTGAACTTCCTGGTTTTGAGCTATTTAATTAAGCTTCCAAACAAAAAGGGAGCAATGAGCTTTTTCCCCTAGGGAACAGAGAAATAGCAGAGCCCACTTTTGTGTTTATACTGAAACAGGTCCATGGAGCATCCTTGGTAAACATTAAATAATGATCACATAATATCAAAACTGAAAACCCCTTATAATTTATTGAACTGGATCTCCTACTCACAAGAAGCCTGGTAAGTGAGATTCTCTAAGGGCTTTATAAACGCTCTCTCATTATTGCTCACCTTTGTTTGAAAAGGTAAGCATCTCATCTCCATTTCAGAGTTAGAGCTTAAGAGAAAGGTTAAACAAATTATATAAAGTTATACCAAAATCTGCCAATGATACAGACCAAGGTCTGTTACCCTTGAGGACTAAAAATCTCTCTTTGAAACATTAAACAACTTAATATTTTTAGGAGGCCATTTTACAAAAATATATTTAATCTGTCCATCATGGTCCGGAAAGAAAAGTCACAAAATAACAACTATGAAACAAAACAAACAGTGTGGTTTCCAGAACGCTTTCCATTCTATGGACCCACCCATGTGCCTGGAGATTTGAAATGCTATTTTAAGTCTCATTTTCCTTCAGAAGCTAACCTCTGTGGAATAAAAGACTGTTAAGGGGGAAAAAATCTTTTCTGTCATTTGACTTTAACTTATGATAAATTAGCTTCAACTAGTTTCTTAGAAAATTGCCCAAGAAATGACTACAGAAAATTAAATACCAAGACTTCAAAGAGGCAAACACACAGCCTTCAAATTCCGACCTCAGAGAATAATCCTCCCTTTCTCATGCTTTGGAGAGATGTGAGTAAAGAAATTGGACTAGGGCATGGTAATGAACCATCTTTCAAATGACTTTTCTATCAATCTTCTTTTCAAAGGGTAATAAAGTGATGATTATTTCTAGGCAGTTTCTGGGAAGTTATCATCTCATTTCAACAGTCGCCAGTAAGAAGGACCGTATTCTGGTATCACAACAATGATAAGGGCAAGAACTGGTTGAGAATTCAATAGACAAGGTGTAGGTTGTTAAAGCTATTTCCTGGAAAATTAAAACAGAGAGAGATCAAAAGAATTGTGTGGGGTCTTAAGGAATTGGTAATCATTCCCTTCTAGATTAAAAATGCAAATCTGATTTATTACCTAGTGAATGAAATCCATTACCATTTGAAGGTTTTATTATTTCTTCCAACAAATAACATTGGAAGCTTATGGTGTGCCGTGTTTTGTGCCAGACGCTGGTGACTAGTGGAGAAAGACAACTCACTATGACAAGGGCAGCTGTGTCATGACTTCTAGAACCTCAGTGGTCCCGTCCAAAATAGTTAACAAATAACCACCACCAAGAAAATAAAATTATTTTTTAAACATTCAGTAAATGGTTGTTTGGGAAGCCTTAATCACCTAGAACTTGGTTTGCAAAGCCACAGAAAATATTAACAGGGTGAGAAACCCCCAAGACCGTATCTGATCTCATTCCGTAGAGCTATCAGAGGCTTTCAGGTGTCACGGGGCAGAAGTCGTTCCAGGAACATACAGCCTCACTGAAAGGACTATGTGCACACAGGATGCCCTCAGCAAGGACTCCTGTGAACCCGGCTGCTTCTCCGGTCTCTCAATTCAGATCCCATCTGGGAGATGGGTTTTGTGCTCATGCAAGGACTGTACAGTTCATTCTTCCTCAGTGGTTCCTAAAATCATCCTTGGCTGGGTCTTCTTATTTACCCTAATTCTCTTATCACAGTCAGACCCTACTACCCACTAGCAGATGAAGCATGGGACATATCACTGGATCCAATGTTCTCCCAGAAGACAGGTTTTTTTTTTTTAATATTAACCACAAATCTACAGTTGGTACCAAAGGACAGGGGGAACAGAAACACCAGACATAAAGGTTTTTTAAGGACAAAGAAATGCTTGGTCCATTGCGTCCTCATCACTCACACAGTACAGAGAAGGCACTTTGGTAAAAATCTGTTGACTAAAACTGACCAAATGAATGAATGAATACCCACCCGTCTGTGGTCATGAATCACTCAAAAGTCATGACCGTCACATCAGTATTTGCACACAAGCAATCCCATAGGGAACTTTGCCCGGCAGTTCATCTTTTTAATATAATATTCTGGTGATTTTTCTGAAATAAAAGAAGGAAAAGAAAACAAGAGAAAGAAAGAGAGAGAGAGAGAGAGAGAAAGAAAGAAAGAAAGAAAGAAAGAAAGGCACAACACAGACATTTGAAATCAAAACACATTTGTTCTCAAGTTCCATGCCAAGTAACAAATATTTGCCCCATCAATTAACGCCTTTAGTTTGGCTCTTGGACAGTAAAACTGCCTCTTTTCCACAGTTCAACACAGCACTGAAGTACCAAGAGATCCCTTATTGATTTGCAGAACAGGATAAAGCTGTTAAGCCCTGAAAAATGCATTAACATTTTATCCCCATTGCCAATCAAGAAATCACCCAAATTTCCTGTCCATCGCCACCCCCCAAGACCAAAGTACAAGGGGTAGAAATGTGTCCTTTGCAATGCACACAAGAACCAGACACAACCCTGGGCAAATGAAACCTGTGGCTCTCCAGCCCTACATGCCTGGGCCACATTTCCCCCAAAGTATCATCTAGAAATGCAGTTGTGTCGGTGAATATATCAAACCAGCTCATGGAAAAGCTGAAGATAAAGGGGGGTTGACATTTTTCAAGCCTTCCATTCCCTCCTTGTGTGAAAAGTTCATGCATATTCTGAGGTGGGGTGACTCTGACCAGTGCAAAAGAGAGATGGCTGATCCCCCAAACGTTCTGGGCGGTGAGGTAACCTGGGAGCCCTCCTTTGGGCCTCGGAAACTGATTACATGTTCTCAGGCCATACTTCAAAAGCTTACTAGCTTTTGAATCTGCCTTCAAGCCACCGGCACTCTGCAGTGGAATGAAGAAAACACCTTCAAGCACATTTTCAGTCAGAGACCCCATCTTTCCGCAGAGGACCTGAGAGAGTAACTTAGCCTGTTGTATTATATGCACAGCTTTGGAAAGGGGAGTCCTGTTTTGGAGGTTGGCTTAGTCAACTCTAGCCGATGCTAAACCCTGAGCTTAAGGGAAGGGAAAATATTTCGTGGCAATTCCCAGTTCTACATATCCTTGGTTCCCCTTTAAGGAAACAAAACAAAACAAAACAAAACAAAACAAAAAGGAAGCAGGAGCATTTGTTTTAGATTTCCCTTTTCCTTTCTTTCAGAGAAATCCGGAATGTCCAGGCATCGTGTGATTGCTGACAAAACCTCAAATCCATCTGGATTTCACCAGGATGCTTTTTCACTGGTGAGCCCATGCAGGAGGGTGCTCCAATCTGAGCAAAGACACCCCATCCCACGGTTTTCCCTGTTGCTGCTGTTCAAAGCCTTGTGCCGCCGGGAAGGAGGGAGGAGGGAGTCGGTAGTCAAATGTCTACACAGGCACATCCATAAACAACATGTGGGTGAGGTAATGAACAGCAGTGGGGGCTCGAGTCAGGGCACACAGTGAGAGAATAACTTAAATTCCTCTCCCTGGTTCTATAGGGCCCGCCACCCTGCTCCAAGGGCTCTAAGAAACCACCCAAGGCAATGAGGTATGAGGGAGCAGTGTTCCCAGCTGGCTCGTCTGAGGGTCTTCCTACCCAGCCACAGGACAGCTGGACGAACACACAAAGCACCATGCACACAGGTCACTGTCAGGGAGAATCCGTGCGTCAAGCCCCAGTGAGGTCCCTAGGCAGGGCGAGCGGCCGGGCTCTGAGGGCCTGTCTCAGGGAGGCCCTCGGGGTAAGGCTGTCTGTCCCAACGGACACTCTGGTGTCACCTACGGCGCTCCAATCAGTCTCCGCTACCAGAGTTCACGGGAAGGAGGGCAAGGGCTGGTATCCGCTCCTCTCCTTCCCTTTTTACAGGCGGGTGAGGTCTTCTGGAGAATGACGCCCCCTTTCCCTTGCTGGAGGCCCCTCTGCTGGTTCTATTTTGACATCAACTCCAAAAGTGGAATTTATCCTTCCAGGGGAATAGTCATTTCTTTTTAAATCTGCAAGGAAAACAAGGCAGACGGTTACAGGGGAGCCTCCAGAAGGCAGTGTTCGCACAGACAGACTGAACGCTAGGTCTGGCCAAGTGCTCAGAAAGGACCCTGCTTCCTAAGGTTGCGGATATGGGAAACTCGAACCCTTCACCGTGTCCAAACCCCCTGCCCCAGAGTCCACAAGTCACTCTAACTCCCCATTGCTGTTGCGGGACTAGGCAGTGGGGGAGGCCCTGAGGGAGGAGGTCTGATCACCGAATCCCACATGCAATGCCCTATAAAGCACACTCTGGCTGGAGTTAAGCAAAGCCAACCTGGAAATAGGGCGTTTTCATTGCCGGATGAGGCACAGGACAGGGAGTTCAGCCAAAAAGGTAGCTACAGAGATTTCAGGGGTCAGTGTTCTGCACCAAAGTTGATCCTCAGGTCCGGAAGCGCCGAGAAAGGTTTCATCCAGTTATCGGATTCTATGCTCCCTGAAGCCTCCTTCTTCCATTTGCGAAAGGAAATTATCAAACGAAAATACTGATGGGGTATAACCCCTGGGGAGAAGCTTATGGAGGAGGGTGGGCTCTTTTATGTTTATGTAGTATTTAGTGCCATATTGATTAAGTTTGTTAACCTTAAATATGTATTCCTTATATTATTTTTAATGCTAAAAGGGGATTATCCAGACATAAACCTAATACATACTATCGTTTGCTGATAACCAACACTTATTGAACATATCCATAGATGACTTCAATCCTCACGGCAATTTCATGAGCTAGGTGCTATTATACTCAGTTCATGGATGAGAAAAATCAAGGCTCAAGGTCATATAGCTAGTAAAAAGCATTACTGGGATATGAGCTCAACCTATCTAGCTCTGGATTCCATGCTCTTATACACTATTCTAAACTAGCTTTCTTTAAAAAAAAAAAAAAAAAAGTGTGTGTGAGACCAAGAAAACATAATCAAGAGCAAAGAAAAATTACCCACAGTTCTGTTTGTCCTAAGCTTTTTTTATATCATATTAACAAATATCTGAATAAATGAGGATATTCCTTATTTCCACTTAAACATGTTAACTAAAGTGTTGAGAGAAAACAAAAATTAAAGCTATAAATGGAGGAATTATTGAGTTAGTCAAAACCTACCATCATGGGTGGAAAAACAAAAAAAAAAAAGGATCTCAGCCTTCATCATGGAGAAGAGCTAACTTGGGCTCAAGGATGGAAGCATTGAGTTATGCTTCCTGTCCTCTCTTCTCTGGGCTGATGAGATACAGTCCCTGTATCTTCCAGAAAAGACGTCACTGGGCAGCATGGCCAGTGTGCTGTGGACTGATCTCTTTGCCCTTGTCTACCGCGTATCCGTGAGACTGAGCTCTGAGCCGCTATAAGACCAGAGTGACAGCCTCCCTCCTCTCTTCTGCTCCAGTGTTATCTCCCCACTGCCACCCCTGGCTGACAGGCTCATTCCCACTGGAACTAGAAGCCTGCTCCCATCCCCATCTTTGGCTATGCCATGCCCACAAGAGCTTCTCAACCGCCTACCTTTACCTCCAACGACATTAGAAATTGCCCTTCTCTGTTGCACATTTACACCTACTCCCAAGTTACAGTGGATGCTGATCTTTTACTGATTTCCCATCTGGGACATGATCCCTCAACCTAAGGCAGGAAGGGCTACTCGGCTTAAAACACATTAGATTCCAGTATGAGGACAAGTTTGGAACGACCGAAGAAAAACAGCGAACAGAGAAACATGAAGCATCCCTTCTGGAATCAAAGAAAAGAATTCGACAGAGCTGGGACTGCCAGTTTGGGGGACACAGACCTCCAGCTGCTTGCTTTTATGCTAAGAATATTTGTCTGTGGTGACTATATCAGTTTCGGAGAAAGTGTGCCATATTGTCAAATCAGATTTTTAAAAATACACACTGCAAAAATGTTGAACGTGGCAAGCGTTTGTAGTGAAAAGCACTCCTTTAATTGACAGCTGTTGTCTCCTTAGCTACTCCCCAGTCCCAAGGGTCCAATGAGTAACTAAGAATTGAAATCCTGGGGACACCACACAGGACTCAGAGTGGGAAGTGTGGGGGCGGGAGGGGGGGCGGGGAGGAACCTGCCTCAGTTCAATTTTACCCCAATTAAGTCGGTAAACCTTTCCCCTTGGAGAGACTGTGACAAGTACTGGGCCCAATGTTGTTTTATCACATTTTGGCAGAACCTGAAGTAAATCCCCGTCCTTTTAATCCCTTCAGGGACTTGAGAAATTTGCAGTCAGAAAGTCAGGCCTCGACTATGAATGAGATAAAAATGTGATTGAGATTTTTTACTCTATCCCAGGTTACAGTGGATGTTGTTCTAGGAGAGATTTACTGAGAGAGAAATAGAATTGTTTGGGGCCATACCCGGGAGTTTGAGCTTCCGGCAGCAGGAGTTGCAACGATGTTTTGCAATGAAGTTTCTAATTGCATCTTCCCCTAAATTGGCTGGTCCAAACACCATTCCTCTTGATCTAGAGGAAATATCAGAATATCAATGAGATCACAGCGAAGCAAAAGGAGCTCAACCGGGATTCTCTGAGATACCGAACAGTATCCCATAGTAACCCAGTAAATTCGAAGGAGCCAACAAAGAACAGAGCACTTTGGAGAAGCAACAATGTTAGGTTTGCAAATTTAAAATTCAAATGCACTTCAATCTTTGTACCCAACTCCAAGACCTGCTGTGAAACTCATTTCAACGCTAATCTGATAGAAGAGTGAATTTTCTATGTACCGCAGTATAACAAAATACAGTGAGACCCTTTTCAACGCATATGGGGTGAGAGAATGACATTCATCACCAAATGTTCTTTCTACTCCCGGCCCCAAAAGGTGAGGTGAGACGTAAAATAAACTTGCTGTCGGAACACACCTTCTGGAAAGGCTCATATACATTGTTTCAAACCCAGATACTTTTCGGAGAGTAACTGATGTCCTCAAAAATAAATTCCTGCTGCAACCCTACTTCCGGGACTCACAGCTCTTTCGACAGTTGGTTTTTATCCCACAAACTGCTCTAGCTGGTCTCTTTCTTTGTGCAAAGACAAGACCACTAGGAGACAGTGACTTCGTAGAAGTAAACTACATATGCTAAGTGTGAGTGACAAAATTACAGACAGAACCAGCCTATCTTCGGCACATTTCGAATATTCCGTAACATGATCGATTCCCCAGCAGATTCGAGGACCAACGTTCACCCGCGATTAGATCACGCACGACCATCTCCCCAGCTGACGCCCCACAGAGCGCAGCACACCAGAAACGCTTCCAAAGAAACTTTACGAGGGCTAATATTTTATTTTAATGACATGCGGAGTGGAAACAGCACATTCTAAAAATCTGAACTCAATTACCAGTCTTAAATACCACGTCTTAGGAAAAAAGAGAAGCAAACTCGCACCAAAGGAAACCATAAACTTCGCTTCTGAGGAATGTGGCTTTTCAAAAGGGACGTGGTGCAAAAAAATGGACTTTTTTTTTCCCATCTGAGTATTGAAACATTTATCTCAATTTCCACTTCCTTTTGGCAGAACAACAGTAGCTGCTCTGGAGATGTGCCAAGCTCGGGACCGGGGCTGATGTCCGTCTGCTCTCGGATCGCCCCGCTGCTCCAAGGCGAGGAGGTGGAGGCAATCTCTTGGGAGGACAACGTGAACGGACACCCAGGATTAACTTTCCTGGTCACTCAATCGCCCTTACAAAGTGCGACTCTGCTGGGATCTACCGGCTGCATAAGCCGCCTCTTGCTTACTATCCGTCTCTTCCAGGCATCTGCTAAGGAACGACTTCAATAAGATGAAACTCAATGTGCCCTCCCCCCCCAAAAAAGAAGTAGAACCACTGGCTACTTAGTACCAGAACTCTCCTGATGCCAGCAGAGTGAAAAATGAAGGTGTTGTTTCAGTCGTTCCAACGCAAGCTCTCTCTAGCGTGACCCCGTTGGATTTCTTCACTCCTGCATTCCACCTGCCATTTCCTCCCTCCCCATAAAGCAGGAAAACCCCCAACTTAGAGATGTAACCCTGATCCGCAGATAAAAGCCGTAAGCTAAGTAACTGCCCTCTGTGAGCTCTGTGAAGGTTAACACAAAAGAATCCACGTTTCTCTAGTGTCTGTGCAAGGGCTGTGACCATTCCCCGTGCAGGGGAGAGGGGGAGGGGGTCATGGAAACCTTCGTCTGGCTCTGTGGCATCCACAGTCCTACAGCATGCCGACGGACTTGCCGTCTCAGCAAAGTGAAAAAGAACAGTAACAACAACAACAACAAGCTGTTTTCTGCATCTTCTATGGCACAGGAGAAAGCAAGTGGCAGCTTGGTTCCGTGAGTGCGGGAACGCCACTCAGGGCCAAGTATACACAGATTTCCTAAAGAACATGTAATCTCAGTTACCGTCATTTTGTATTTGTCACAGGCCCCCATCCAGCAAGGCAGTAAATGGAAAACAACCCCAGACGGCGGGTGACTGAGGCCACTTCCTCCGAGGCTCAGTGACCCAAGGAGATGCAGTGACCGGCCGGACAGGGTTGGGGGCGGGGGGAGCCAGATGACCGTGTCTTCACATGCACAAGTGTGGGGAAGGATAGGGACAACAGGCCCTACAGGTAATACCCGAATCTGTGCCGCAAGAACTCTATTCTGGTAGAGGATTCTTCTCTCTCGTGGACCCCTTGTCCTCGCAGACAAGTTACCCATCTCCACCCAGATTCGGTATTCTCATCGGGGAACGGGACGGGAGAGGCCTTCTGCCAGTGCTGTTGTGAGGGGTAAAGCAAGCACGTGAAAGCGCTTGCTTGGACTGGCACTTCTCCAGCGTCCGTGGTTTACACCAGACCACGGGCTAATCCTGTCACAACTGCTTCAGTAGGTCTAGCGAGGGGCTGGAGAGTCTGCATGGCTGACAGTCTCCCAGGTGGTGTGCCGTGACTGGCCCGTGGCACCTGCCTTGGGTAGCAAAGGGTTCACCACACATGGCACTCAAAAATGTGTGTCTCAGTGAAACAAGGAGACGCCACCTGCCACCACTGTGAGAAGTTTACCTTCACCGGGAAAACCAACGGGACCCCAAGTGAGGGCACCCCACAAAACCAGACAGCCTCCAGTGAGGACATCCTATCAATCTCCACAGAGTTCCTATCTTCAAGTCATAAACAATGAAGCTGGTCCTAAGACAAGAGGTTCCCATCTTCAGTTGCCCAGCAGAATCTCGAGGGGGGACTTCTCAAAAAATACAAACATCAGGGCCCCCTCCTCAGAAATTTTGATTTGATACTCATTCTCAGAAGCTTTTTTTCCTTCCTTTTTCTTTTTTTAGTTTCCTAGGTGACCTTAATGGAAATTGAGACCCACTGGCCTACAGAACGCAATTAAATACTCCACTGTCAAGTGGGATAACACGATCTTCTTAGAATTCTAAAAAGGTGGAAATATTCAGGTTAGATTAAATGATACACACAGAGTACACACAAACTGGGTTCATGCTATATGCAAAACATTCTTCACTGCAAAATTATGAAGGAAGAAGGAAGTACTTATAGTACAAGTTTCCTACTACAAACCTTTGGGTGCACAGGGCTCTTGAAGAAAGAATATCCTTAGCTAAAAACACTTTAGCTCTGCTAAAATAAAAATAATAAAAAAACCTTTCCCTGTACCCTAAAGGTTACAACATGAACTCAGCGCTCAAATATCATAGAAGTTGGATGCATACAGGCATATGGATCCCTTTTATCTCCTCTAACTCACCTAGTCCAAAGAGATAAGCTAATACACATTTAGATGGACCTCTCTGCAAAGATGTCTATACAGATGAGAAGATATTTAGCGTAAATCATTGAGGAAAAGAAGAGCATTAAAGCATGAATGTTTACAATATGAGTGCTGTGGGAGAGAAGTAAAAATTTCAGAAGTTACTGTATGACCATTGCCCACATATGTAATTTCTTTTATACACTTTTTTTCCTACAGGGGCAAATACAGACACGTAGGACAACTGAGAAGTAAAAATACCATATGCTAGTGGTTCCCAAAGTGTGGTCTCCAGGCCAGCAGCGTCAGAATCATCTAGGAGCTTGTTGCCTCATTTGACCTCACCCCAGACCCACTGAATCATGAACACGCAATCTGTGTTTTAACAAGCTCCATGATGGTAGAGAAAGCTCCTGTTTAAGAACCGCCGTCATCTGCCATTTTGACCAGTCCTTAATCAGCCTCACCATACTTTGTCATCCACCTTGAACAGAGGAATACAACCTCAGACCCTCCGGTGCCTCTGTACGGGATCAAATGCCCATGGGAATTCAAAGGACAGGCAGACGACTCATTCTTCTATATAGTTTAAAGAGTGTCCCTGAATTAAGTCAGGCACTCTGATGCTTCCTATGTAAGCCCCGCTGCTTTGGCCTCTTGTAGGTCTGCTGTTACTGACCAGCACACATTATGCCTTCCGTTGTGCCAGAACACCCTGCCGTGAGAAGACAAAGTGACTCCATTGTGAGGCCAGCAAGGGGAGCTGGGCTTCTCCTATGACATCGTTTTCCTGTCAAAGCCTGCAGAAGCTGAGCCCACCCATACTTCTCATTGGCTTGGGCCACCAGAAAACTCAGGGTTAAATCTGCAACAAAATCCGAATTACTACATCGGTCTTTATACTTTCCACTTACGTGTATCAACTCCAAATTTCATCTTATTTTATTTCCATATGTTCTTTTTGCCCCCATTTCCTAATCTGTGAATTTTTTTTAAAAAATTTTATTGTATTGGATATAGATATGTAGATATCTAATAGAAATATCCAGCTTCTCTGTACATATAAGCCATCTCAAAATTTTCTAGGATCTAGGCAAGAAATATAAATGCCTAAAAATTATTTTTTCAAAAAAAGATACAATGTGTTAAAAGCAATTTTCTAAATGATAACCTCATTAATCAACTTACTGTTTGTCTTCAGGTTTTATAACAGATGGATCAGTCAAATTCTCTCCAACACCTCCAAGAAAAAATAAAATGCGTTTAGCAAATGGGGTTTTCATCTCCTCAGAAATTCAAGAAACTAATATCCAGATCTTAATTTCTTTCTTTAAACTTACATTCACCCTGTAGTACATTCGACATTATATGAATTCAATGGACCGTAACAATTACGCAGGCGTGCCTGAACATTTTAGGGGACCCACTGTCTCCCGCAGCCCTCCCCCATGCTAGGATAAACCGGGAGGCCCCAAGCGAACATTTCGGTGGCGTGTTCACGGCCCCTGGTAGCTGCGTCCGTCATTCATTTACCATTCGTCTACCCTCGACATTCTGATTATAGTCTCTGTAATTCTCAGCGCCTATAAAGGAAAAGTATCAGCACCTTCGTATCCTCGTTTTGCCAACAAATATGTTGACGTTCGAGAAGGTGAAGCACTTTGTCAGAGGCCGCACAGCTCGCCTGTGATGAGAGCAGGATGCGCGCTGAGCCCCACCGCGCGTCCCTGCCGTGAGGCCGGGGGGTCCGGAGGTGGAGTCCACGGGCGCCCGGCGAGGCACGGGGGCTGCGAGGTTCTGCAGGTACAACCTCTCCCCCCTCCGAGACGCCCACCAGACGCTGTGTCTACGCAGCCTTTACCAGCAGGAGCACATCAGCGACCCCCGCCTCCGGATGAGGGTGCCCGCGGCACACGGGTTCGCTGGTGAACATTCTCCGAGGGGCGTGCTTCTGCCGTGCGCACTTTCCTGAACCCACGTTTTTCTTTCATACAATTTAGTTGTTTTAAAAAAAAAAGACACCAAAGCGTACAAGGACAGCAGGAGTGGAATTCAGCGCTGACATGGATTGAATCAGCCGTGACCCCTAGAGCGAATCGGTTATAAAATGCAAGCGGGAGGAGCGGTTCTCCGCCGGATAGAACGCGTCGGGCGCGGCAAGCTGATGGGGAGGAATTGCACCATTTGGGCGCACCTCAGCCCCTTTGGAGATCGGCCTCTAGACTGCACTGGTTCTCTTTGCTTGGAAGAGAGCAACCTTGCGGGAAAACGATTTAAAAATCATATGAAACGGGTGCCTGGGTGGCTCGGTTGGTTAAGTGTCTACCTGGGGCTCAGGTCATGATCCCAGGGTCTTCGGATCGAGCCCCGCATCGGGCTCCCTGCTCAGCGGGGAGCCTGCTTCTCCCTCTCCCTCTGCCCCTCCCTTATGCTCCCTCTCTCTCAAATAAGTAAATAAATAAAACGTTTTTTTTTTTTTAATCAAATGAAATGTAGAGATTTATTATGTATTTCTATTCGGTAAAAAAATATTCATGTTTTCTAACCACTATTTTAAAAAGATTTTTTTTTTTGCCATGCTCAGTATGTTTTACCATATGCTAAACCTTTCCTAAGAAAATGTAATCCTTATAGTTTATAGACCTTTCTCCCAAGAAACTGACTTCCTTAGAAAAATAACCTGTTTACTGTAAGGGTTTCCAACCATTTTCATGTCAGGACCCTCTTTGCCAGTCTGGGTTAATGTTTTAAAAATGCATAATTTAAATAATGAGGGTGACAAAGGAAACCAATGATACTGAAATGCAGTCATCAAAATATTTAAGTTGTACTGCAATACATGGGCTTCTCCATTAACACATTAAATAACAGAATCGGGCGCAAGCCTCTAACTACCATAGCGTCGCGTCATACGTATAAACAGCGTTTTGCAGCATCTGCCAACTCTGTAGTATGTTTTGTTAATATCCGTAATTGCTACTGCAAACAGTCATGGGTCCCGCTAATGCCACTGTGGTTTGTGGTCTCCCCTATAATCGAAGGAAATGATGAATTTCAGTTGTGGGTTGGTGAAAATAGTGGTGTGATTTGTTTTCTCATCAAAGTTCACAGACCCTCTGGATTCTCTTTAAGAGCCTCTGGCTTACAATCTCCATACACGGATTTTGCACAGGGAAAGGTAGGGTCAGGCTGAAACTCAGGCTCACGGGAAGGTGTGTAAAATGGGATTGGCTAGGGCTTTATTCTTTTTAAAGAAAAAGTCATAGGAAGTGACTGGGCTCCTTACATTTTTCTCATTACAGATACAAGAAGGAACAGGGTCCACTGACTCCACTTTTCTAATGAAGGAGTAAATACACAGAAAAACAGACAGAAAGATAGTCTGAGGACCGTCAGAAGAGAGACTACAGAAGCTAAAAATCCTTTTCATGCTTATGCTCGGATCTAACTTTAAGCCTGGACTTCCCAGCAATGATGAGAGCTTTGGGCTGATGGCTAAGGAAACTAAATTTAAGCTGGAAATGCTCAGTACCTAAAGTGGTCACACCAATGGGGGAAAAGGAAGTTTACAGGGGAGAACAATTCTGATCAAAATCACATCAGCTCCCGTTGACTTTAAATCTTGTTGCCTGTTAGACAGGCAGGGGTCAAAGGGCCTGGGTCCCATTCATGGCTCTGTTACCTTCTAGTTCTGTGACCTGGACACCTTCTCTGATCTGAGTCTCGCTGTTCTCATCTGAAAGTGTGAATAATAATGGGCCTTATCTTATATGCTCACTGAGGATGAAATGAACTATTGTATGCAAGCTGCTTAGCAAAGGGTCCCAGAGGAAGCTAAAAAATATCAACTGCTACCTTTATTATCTTTATTCTATCAAAACCTCTTTTGAAATAAAATTCTATTTTCTTACCACTGGTAAAATCATGTTCTGATTATCCCATTTCCCTAATGAATAAATCCCTCTAAAAGAATGATGGTGGAGCCTCCACAAATCTTTATATCCCTAAACCCAATCTGACGGTTCAAAGCCTCACTACTAAATGCATGTTCTGGGGCCCTCCAATGGCAGAAGGAGTTTTCTAGAGAGTAAGAAGATATGGAAGAAAAGTAGGCATTTCAACATCCAAAAATCCCAATCACACCTGTTTACTGACATTAACAAGGTAAACGCACACGTGCAGGTGCATGCTGCATGCCCTTTGAGGAACTCAGACACACACATTCCAATCCCAACCACCCTGGGACACATCTGTGAGCCTCTAAATCCGTGGAAATAAGTTACTTTCTTTGTAGCAGCAGAATTCATGATGGTAGCGCTGATGGGAATGCTGACTTATTCTGGAAATGCTTTGTTGAATTAAAAAATCTGGTATTTCCAATTTCAGACCAATATCACTGATGAATGTGGATGCTAAGATTCTCAACCAGATCCTAGCAAACAGGATCCAACAGCACATTAAAAAGATCATCCACCGTGACCAGGTGGGATTCATCCCTGGCTTACAAGGGTGATTCAACATTCGCAAGTCAATCAATGTGATAGAACAAATCAATAAGAGAAGAGAAAAGAACCACATGGTCCTCTCAATTGATGCAGAAAAAGCATTTGACAAAATCCAGCATCCGTTCCTGATTAAAACGCTTCAAAGTATAGGGATAGAGGGAACATTCCTGAACTTCATAAAATCTATCTATGAAAGACCCACAGCAA
>PISX010008248.1:0-83285 GCA_004024625.1 Mellivora capensis | reverse complement strand
CTAGCTGGATATAGTATTCTTGGCTGCATGTTTTTCTTGTTCAGTGCTCTGAATATATCATGCCAGTTCTTTCTGGCCTGCCAGGTCTCTGTGGATAAGTCTGCTGCCAATCTAATATTTTTACCATTGTATGTTACAGACTTCTTTTCCTGGGCTGCTTTCAGGATTTTCTCTTTGTCGCTAAGACTTGTAAATTTTACTATTAGGTGACGGGTTGTGGACCTATTCTTGTTGATTCTGAGGGGGGGTTCTCTGCACCTCCTGGATTTTGATGCTTGTTCCCTTTGCCATATTAGGGAAATTCTCTACAATAATTCTCTCCAATATACCTTCTGCTCCCCTCTCTTTCTTCTTCTTCTGGAATCCCAATTATTCTAATGTTGTTTCATTTGATGGTGTCACTTATCTCTCGAATTCTCCCCTCGTGGTCCAGTAGCTGTTTGTCACTCTTTTGCTCAGCTTCCTTATTCTCTATCATTTAGTCTCCTATATCACTAATTCTTTCTTCTGCCTCATTTATCCTAGCAGAAAGAGCCTCCATTTAAAAAAAAATTTTTTTAAAGATTTTATTTATTTATTTGTCAGAGAGCGAGCGAGAGAGCGAGCACAGGCAGACAGAGTGGCAGGCAGAGGCAGAGGGAGAAGCAGGCTCCCTGCTGAGCAAGGAGCCCGATGTGGGACTCAATCCCAGGACACTGGGATCACGACCTGAGCCGAAGGCAGCCGCTTAACCAACTGAGCCACCCAGGCGTCCCAAGAGCCTCCATTTTTTATTGCATCTCATTAATAGCTTTTTTTTTAACTCAACTTGGTTAGATTTTAGTTCTTTTATTTCTCCAGAAAGGGCTTTTATATCTCCAGAGAGTGTTTCTCTAATATCTTCCATGCCTTTTTCGAGTCCGGTTAGAACCTTGAGAATCGTCATTCTGAACTCTAGATCTGACATATTACCAATGTCTGTATTGATTAGGTCCCTAGCCTTTGGTACTGTCTCTTGTTCTTTTTTTTGTGGTGAGTTTTTCCACCTTGTCATTTTTTCCAGAGAAGAGTATATGAAGGAGCAAATAAAATACTCAAGGGGTGGCAAAGACCCCAGGAAAATGCCCTTTAACCAAATCAGAAGAGACCCCAAATTGTGGGGAGCGGGGGAGAAAGGGGATAAAAAGAAGTTCAGAAAAAAAAATTAAACAAAAAAAAAAAACAAATAAAGAAAAAATATAAAAAAGAAAAAAATATATATATATTAGACTGGTGACTAGAACAGGATCACCCACTTAATTGTGGGGCATTTTGGTCTCTTAGAAAAAAGTACCTCCCGAGATTTTTAAAGAATGAAAAATATATATAAGAGTAAACACAGTGAAGGGATGGAGTATGCCTATAAAGATGAAAAACAAAAAAAAAATTTTTTTAATTTCTAAAAAAAAGGAGTTGATTAAGTTGGTTGGGAGAATAAAGAAAAAGGAAGTGGAGAGAATTTGCTCAGGCTGGAGCCTAGAACAAGCCTGGAGCTAGATTTAGGGTGTCTTTTGATCCACTAGAGGAAGTTGTACCCCAAATTTTTTAGAATAAAAAACCCTTATGTGAATACAAAAAATAAAGTTAAATACTATGAAGGATAAAATATGACTATAATAATGAAGTTTCAAAAAAGATTATTATTTTTTTGGAAAGGTATTGTTAAAATAAACTAGTTAAAAAAAGAAAAGGGTAAAAGTTAAAAAAATTTAGCAGAAAAGCAGAACTAAAATCTAACCAAGTTGAAAAGAGAAAGTTGAAAAGAAAAAGAGAAAAAGAAAAAAAAATAAAATTAAAGAAAAAATTGAATTAACTGCAAGACTAAAGAATCATGGGGAGAAAGCCATGAATTCCGCGCTTTGCTTTCTCCTCTGGAATTCCGCTGCTCTCCTTGTTAAGTGAACTTGGTCTTGGCTGAATTTCTTGTTGATCTTCTGGGGGAGGGGCCTGTTGTAGTGATTCTCAAGTGTCTTTGCCCGAGGCAGAGCTGCACCGCCCTTACCAGGGGCCGGGCTAAGTAATCCGCTCGGTTTCGCTTTCGGGAGCTTTTGTTCCCTGAGCGCTTTCCGTAGAGTCCGGAGGACGGGAATGAGAATGGCGGCCTCCCAATCTCCGCCCGGAGCAGCGGAGAGTCCGGGGCCCCACTCCTCAGTGCGCCCTCAGAGAAAAGCCCCGGCCACTCCCGTCTCCCTCGCCTCCGGCCGCGCTCCGAGCTCACCCAGCCTGCGACCGGTTCAAGGTAACCCCGAGCTGAGAGCTCACTCCTCGGCTCTGTCTCTGTAGCCGGCTTCCCGCTCCGATACCTGCTAGCTCTGCGACACTCAGACACCCCCGATCCTTCTGTGACCCTGCGGGACCTGGGGCCACGCTGGCCCTGCGTGGGTTTCACCCCGGTTTAGCCTCTGGAGCGATGTCCCTCCGTGGAGCAGACTTTTAAAAGTCCCGACTTAGTGCTCCGTTGCTCCGCCGCTTGCCGGGAGCCGGCCACTCCCCCGCGGTCTATCCTCCCGTCACTTTTTTTTTTTTAAAGATTTTATTTATTTATATGAGAGAGAGGCAGTGAGAGAGCATGAGCGAGGAGAAGGTCAGAGGGAGAAGCAGACTTCCCGTGGAGCTGGGAGCCTGATGCGGGACTCGATCCCGGGTCTCCGGGATCATGACCTGAGCCGAAGGCAGTCGTCCAACCAACTGAGCCACCCAGGCGTCCCCTCCCGTCACTTTCGATTCACTTCTCCGCCGGTCCTACCTTTCAGAAAGTGGCCGATTTTCTGTTTCCAGAATTGCTGTTCTTCCTCTCTTTGATCTCCCATTGGATTTGTAGGTGTTCGCAATGGTTTGATAAGCTATCTAGCTGATCTCCTGCTACCTGATGTCGTCTCAGCTGCTACTTCTCTGCCATCTTGACTCCTCCCCTCTACAGTAAATAATTTGACACCCTACTTCTTTCACTTAATGTTAAATCATTAGCTTTTTTCCACTTTGTTACATGACTAAGTTTTTAATAAGTATGCTCATAGTAAAAATGAAATGTCATTTAAGAAAAACCCAGCCATAAAATGAGATACCACTATACACCTAAGAGTAACCAAAATTCAGAACACAGTTTTGTTCTAGTGTGGTTGTGGAACGACAAAAACTCTCATTGATTATTGGTGAGAATGCAAAGTGGTTCAGCCACTATGGAAGTGTGTCCACCTTTGCACTCCTTGGTATTTATCCAAAGGAGCTGACACCTTATCCACCAACATTATTCACATAAAAACCTGCATACAGATGTTTATTGCAGTTTGCTCATAACTGTTATGATTTGGAAACAATTAAGATATCCTTCAAAAAAACTGCGATCCATACAATGAAATATTATTCCGCTCTAAAAAGAAATGAGCTATCAAGCCATGGAAAGACAGGGAGGAATCTTAAATGCATATTACTAAGGGAAAGAAGCCAGTCTGAAAAGGCTACCTACTGTATGATTCCAACTATATGATGTTCTGGAAAAGTCAAAACTGTAGAGTGAAAATACTCTATATGATGGGTTCCTGTCATTATACATTTGTCCAAACCATAGAATATCCAACACCAAGAATGAACCCTGAATAAACCACGGAGTTTGGGTGATGATGATAGGTCTGTGTGGGGCCATCAGTTGTGGCAGATGTTCCCCTCTGGTGGGGAAGGTTGATAACAGGGAAGGCTGTGCATGTGTGGGGTGGGAGCATATAGGAAATCTCTACTTTTTGCTTAATTTTGCCGTGAATCTGAAACTACTCTTAAAAAAAAAAAAGTCTATTAAAAATAAAACCCAGCCACATTCCCTTGCTCTTACCATCTTACACATTGTCCCAACTTGAAACTGCCAGCTCCTGAGGTACATTCTATGGTTCCCTGATAGGATGAAATTCCAGTCACCAAAAGTGATTATTTTCTTAATAACCAACCTTTGACTGGCTGCCTGCCTTATGCTATTTCACTTGCCCTCCTCACTACCTGTTCTTCCTGGGATCTCCTCCAAACAAGTGGTGCTAGAATCCTTGTCCCAGGATCTGCCTCTGAGGAAACCAAATTAAGCGATCCCCTGACAACTTAGCTTATATACCATTGGCCAACCTTATCTGTAAGGGAGGCTGGGAAATGTGGCTTTATAGCTGGGCCTAAACTGTACCCAACAAAATCAGGATCCTATGGCTAAAGAAGAGAAATATTGGATAAACAATTGGCAGAGATAAGACATGTCCACACATAACTGTAAATTATGGGCCATAAGACAGGTATTAGAGAGATTACTTCTCCATATGTACTCTACAAGTTTATCAAGAGTACAGAATTTGACTTGGACCTTCAAGCCTACATACGATTTTAACAGACAAATAGGTACTCTAACGGGGGTGTATAAGATAGATAAGAGCAGGTAAGATCTAGATGCAGAAAGACCAGTTAGGAAACTATTAAATTAGTTTGGGCAGGGGGAGAATAATGACCTAAACTGGAGTGTGACAGCAGGATTGGAAAAATTGGAATAGATACAAGAAATACTGCAGAGAAACCCAATATAGAGGTTAAGTGGAAAGTTGAAATCCAACATGACCTTGAAGCTGAAGGCCAGGATGAAGGGTGACACCATAAACAGAAATCATACAGTTGGAAAAAAGAGACAAGTTTGGAGGGTGTTTGTTTGTTTTTGTCTTTGATTCTATCAGATTTCAATATAATATCCTAATAGAGTGAAACAGATTAAAAACTAAAGATACTAAATTTCACCAAATCTTGGGGGGGGGGTAAAGACTCATTTCTTTATTTCATCTCAATCATCTCAATGTATTTATATGCCCAGAGCAAATTCCAGGAACTTGCCCCACCCCTACGTGCCCTCCTTACAGGAAACCAGGACGGTTAGCCTTTCTAAAGGGCACCAGATCTTAGATCCCTGCTGATACATGTGCAAAAAATCAGAGGCAAATATATTCTACCTTCTCCATATGGGATTGCTGAGAAATTCTCAGCTCTGTCTGGAAGACATACTGATATTTGCAGGGTTGCTGGAATGGTTGAGTATAGGACATTGGACTCAACTGGGCCTATGTTTGGATGAATTAACTTTTTAAGGTTGAGTTTCCTTATTTGCTAAGTGGGGATGATACAGACCCCACAGGGCTGTTAAGAGGATTAACTAAGAAATTCACAGAAAACACTTAGTGTAGCACCTAACCCACTTACTAAATGTTAGCTAGTGTTATTGTTAGAGTATCCAGCAAGTATGCTCACCAAACTTTTTGTGTTCAGTTGTTAGAAAAAGAACAATACAGATAACGTGATCCTAAACATGCTCAAATAAAAAACGGCAGCTGGACCAGATGAACTCAGGATCCAGTCAGTAGGTGGTAAGTGGTAAGGAGCAGAGAAAGTTGTCACCCAACGGAATTAAAACAACGATCCATTTTCGTTAAGACTTTTCAAATGGCTCGAGAGAACTATATACAGCAAACCCACTTAAAGCAGGACAGGCATGTAAAGAATGCGGGCACAGAAAAAAATGCCTGAGCCTGAAGTTCTGGAAACATGGCTATTAGGGTTGAGGGCATAAAACCAACAAGGCAAGACTTGCGGCCCTATCTCAGTGCGCAGAAGAGACGGCAGGCTCCTCACATGCTTGTCGAAAACAGGGCAAGTTAACCATGTAGCCAGATGAACTGATCTGATGCCACAGTGTATTCACCATGACGGCCGGACTGGCATGGGGCTTCTGCCAAATGCGCCCTGACTTTCCGAGTCCTTGATCTGCTTCTGCTTCTACGGCTTGGAAAAAGCCAAGGGCAGTTCGTCCCTTTCGTCAGTTTCTCCTTGGATAGGAAAGCTGAAATTTTCCATGATTACTATACACGCTGGAGTCATGCTTGATCAAAATCCATCTAAAAGGTGCCAGGCACACAGCCAGAAGGGCAAATGCTCACTAAGGAAATTTTACAACAGTCTTGCCGAGCAAGAGCAGAGACAGAAGTCCATCCCTGCGGCCCTCTCAGTGAGAACACAGGGACCCCTTAGTTCCTGCGAAAGGGAAAGTCCTAGAGAAGCAGTTGTGGTCCCATTGCTGCTCCTAGTCCTCCAACGAACGTCCTGTGTCATTAAGGTCTGAGCTGGAGTGACACTTCTCGCTGTTGAGTCACACCCATCCATTAAGTGGTTCCCGTTCCTGGTGGTACCCCTCGGAGTTGTAAAATGTGTGTAGTCCTCCATTACTGAAATCATGAGAAGCCTCTGAAGAGTGCAGCATTAGCCTCTCACACAGAAGAAAATGTAACTGCAGGGCGCTTCAGAGAACGGGGTAAAGATCACTGGCTGAGGGCAGGGCTCACCAGCTTGATTCGAGCTAGTGTTTCCTCCGGTTTCCACAGCAACGCCACCCCCCACACCCCTTCCTCACCAGGTCCTCAGACACATGCAGGATGGGGAGGTAACCTCTCTCGGGGATGTGACGCCAACTGACTTTTATTTATTTATTTATTTATTTATTTATTTATTTATTATTACTTAGGAATGTTGCCCCGGTTTGCCAGTTTTTACAATTCCTCAAGAGAAATCGGAACCTAGATTTTTTACAGGAAGTTTTCCAGATTTTAAACATGGGCAACCAATTTTATAAAATTTTGAAGACTGCCGACCAAACCAAATGCCTCAGAATTTGCCCTGTTGGTAACATCACTGTGAAAATGTTAAAAATCACTTTTTAAGTTTTCAGAATTAGCCATTGTTTTTGAGTATCTGGGTGGAACACAGACCACGTAACAATCCTCAGCCATAATACGTTAGAGAAAATTCATTAAGATTTTACTATCGTATTCTTTTGGTCTCTTTTTCTCATCATCTCTCTGTGATGAAGAATAAGGACTCCAGAGGTGTTCTTTTCTAAGCTGTTTTTAAAAACAGGCTTGAAATAGAGTAAGTGACTATTCAAGTTCACCCAGATCCAATCAGTAACTAAGCTGAACATTAGGGCTCATGTTTGGGGCTCAAACATAAGTGATTGTGTGACTCAAATCCACCCTCGATTCATATGAAGCAAGTTCAAAATGAGTCACAGTATGGCAGTCTCTAAGCAAATAAGCTTTGTGATAGTCAATGTCAAGATGGAAAAGTCTTGTTCCTTCTTAGTAGTCATTTAACATCCCCCAATTAACAGGTAAGGACAGAATGCTGTTCAGAATTTTTAAGAAGCTTAGGAAAGGCACCATTTTGACCAGTTAATAAGGTAGTGATCAGAGTAGCTGTTTTGCATTTATGTTTTTAAAAATTTTTTTCAAAGGGTATTTTGTTTTTTGTTTTGTGAGGTTTTTTTTTTTAGATCCCAATCAGGCTCATTGATTCTTTTGAATATATTACAGCGTGTTGAATGCAGTGATGGTGCCAGGGGATCCTCTCTGATTATGGTTTTCTTCAGATATGGTTTATGTAGGAGGTGAGGGGAACAGCAGAGGGGCAGTGGGGTGATAAGCCAGGAGGGAGAATAACCAGCTACTTCTGTGGCTTAAACCTTGGAGGCAACTCTGGGCAGCAGCGCAGAACACATGCCCCACAGCTGACCCCCCCCAAGAGGCCAATGAGCAGAGGTATTTATTCACCAGGTCCCAGCAGTACTAGCTTGAGGGCTACTCCTGAGAGGGGTCAGAGCAGGTTCTGGAAGAGAAAGCTTGAGGCAGACACCTGCAGGCATAGGAAGTGGGGCCAGGGTACACGGAAGCGGAAGCTGGTGGGTATGGCAGCTGCCACACCCTCCAGCTTCATCAGTCCTACCTCCCATAATCTGGACAATGACATTTTCTCAATGAAGTGCTGTCTGAAAACAACTTGAGGACAAGTCCCGGACTGTCTTTTCAACCATATGGCTTGAGCTAGGCTCTTCTTTTCTATAGATTCTAGAGCAGGGGCTGACCCACTGGGAACCACCTAAGTGGGTAGAAGGCTATGACTGCCATGAAGCCAAGTTGAACTGAGGTGTGGGGATGAAGGGAATAAAGATGCTGACTTCAACCCTAGGACCAAAAATCCACTTCATTTAAATGTTTGCAGAGAAACACGGGTACATAGCAACAAGAGCAACACTACCACCAATCTTTGAGATTCAGAAACTTCCCATTTTCCCTCCCACCTAAGGGCCTTTGGGACCATGACCAGCTGGAACCTCTACATGACGATTTCCACTTGTCCCTAGAACAGGAGGAAGGGCGCCCTCCAGGGAGAAAGTGGCGCAGGCGTCCAAATACACAACACGCAGCACAAGCTCCAGCTTTCTACCCACGTACGGTGACAGGAAGTGAGAAGTGGAAGTGGGTAGAGAGATTCCTCCAGGATGGAGACACTCGAAGACCATCAGTTTAGGGTTTCACTTATTTAACCTAAGTGCTGCTTCATCATTGTTGCTTTTGTATATTAGTGTTGCCTCCTGTTCTAAGGGATTCTTACAAAGGCTGGAGAATACATTTTAAACAAATGAGGAAATGATAGAAGAAGGTAAAATAGCATAGAAACTTCACACACACACACACACACACACACACACACACACATTATACAATTCTGCTCCAATTATTGCCACACTGAAAATTTCATTCCTAATAACTGATTCATTTTATAACCTGGATAAGCTTCTGGGAAGCCCTGTGCCTCCAAGGGTCTAAGGGGACTTAGGATTGGATGAAGAGTAGTACTGAATAGGTTACCAAGGTGTTGCATGTGGCACATGGGCACAGTATCTAAACCAAACATTTGCTGTGCAGGTGCGTTTCCACCCCTCTTCAAGAAACAGGTGCCTGGTCAGTCAACAGCACATCAGGTGTACCTTGAACACAAAGGACTAAATCAAACTCTCATTTTTATTTGTGTTTTCTCATTTATGAACAATAAGCGATCTATTGAATTTCCTGAATAAAAAAATCTGGAAGTGATTAGCTCTCTGCCCCTGGAGAGAGGAGAAAAAACAGAAACTGCTTTCTGGGTGACCCTGAGGAGGATGGTGGCTGTGGTTTCAGAGCTGTGGGTGGTAATATTACTTAATAGATGTTGCCGAGGACAGTGCTGAGAACTTGGCAACTGGATTTCATTAGTCTGACACCTTTTCAATGCAAAATAATATTGAGCTAAGAGCAGATTTATACATCTTCAGCGGGCAGGCCAGGAAGTCTCCCTTCCTGCATGAGAGAACACCCTTGTTGCCTTGTCCTGCCAAAGATCATTATTCCCTCTCCCACCCTAAGCATCTCCTTGGATTTGAGGGCAAGGCCAGCTGATTTAACAGTGAAGAAAATCTAGTTGTGCTCTCCCCCCAACCCATGACTTTCTCCTACTTACAGTCATAATGCAGGATCTATGAATAAGTTCTAGAAACATCTTCCTCTTTATGAATATCTGTTAGAGCCCATGCATGGCCTCCCATCCAGTGGTGTTTTCATTCTTTGAATGGGGAATATATCATTTTCACAGGTGTATTCCTCTGGTAGACCTTCACTTCTTGGGATAAATTTACATGATAGCGAATATCCAATCAACTATTCTTTGAAGTGGAGACAAAATGGCGGGACTCCTTAGACTATAATAAAAGCATGGTTGCTAAGTCCCATACAGGACTGTGGGGATCAAGACTTTGCTGGAAGTCATCTGCCACCTCAGCAGCGTTTTCTCTAATAAAAGCCCCCCTCCCAGAACCCACAGTCTATCCTATAGTCAAGAGAATGGGAAGGAGGTAAACTCAGGTAAAGGAAGTACATTTAGCTCCTTGAAGGCAAGCCCCTTGTCTCTCTCATCTTTGACTTGCCTGGGAATTAGCATGGTTCTCTTCATGTCTGTTAAAGCCCCAACTGAACAACAGTTTTTATGTCACAAGTTGTACCGTAGACCAGACTCAGCCGTTCACACATGCGTTTATATTTCAGTGAACCAACCATTTATTTTGAGCTCTCCTGTATTCCAGTCATTTGGGCTGGGAGCTGGGGGAAAACCCGTATAGAAAATGATACTCAGTGTTCAGATTCTGCTTGAGCTAACTGCCTTAGTGAGGACAGCAAGACTTCCTTCTTCATCGAACAAATATTTATCACATCCCATCTGCACAGGGCTCTGTTCTAGGCATTTGTTATGTACACAGCAGCATACAAAATGCTCTAAACACCGCTGTCTTTGTGGAGCTGACGGAACTTATGTTCTGGGGGGAAGACACACAAAAAGCAAGGAAAGGACATAGTGCATCAGAGTGGCAAGTCATTTTCAGATAAGCAAGTTGGGGCAAGGAGGTAAGAGCTGAAGGACAGATTGCAGTTCTGCCCAGGTCGGTCAGAGAAAGGCTTGCTGAAGGCAGAGACCTGGCAGGGGGTAGAGATGGAAACCATGCAGACCATGACATCTATCCCATATAGAAATTTAAGGATCTGGTCCTTGCTGGAAGACATCTACAGCCCCCAGCGGCGTTTTCTGTAATAAGAGGCCTCCAAGGACTTCAGATGTTCTGTTAAGGGATTGGAAAGAAAGAAACTCAGGATAAAGGAAGTCCACCATCTTCTGTTTTCCAACTTCCTTACCTGAACAGTTTTCTATTCATTCCTTGGCTAGGACCTTGGAGAAATCGGTAAGGAAGATAAATCACTTTTTTTGCACAAAGTGGGGTATGACCAAAATACAGTTGGCTGGGGTAGACACCTCATTTTGTCTGTTCTACTATGACATGAAAGTAAAAGCAAACACTCTGCTTGTCTGAATTACCAGAGAATAGGTCATTTTCTCACCCCCCAAGGCTCCTGGCCAGAAGTGTTGCCTTCCCTCAGGGGACCAGCCTCACAAACACACACACACACACGCACACACACACACACACACACACAGAGCGACTTCATGTTGCTTAAGAAGCGGCTCAATGGAACCCTGGTCTCACTTCCTCACAAAGGTTACAAAATTACATATATTTTGTCCTGATTGCTTTCATTTTTAGTTGGAGAATTTTAACCGTTTGGGGTTTACTTCACACATAAGAAACACACAAACCACAGGAAATGAAAACTTGACTAAATGCAGATGACACAGACAGCCAACTCTGAAAGCATGCTGGGCCCCACTCAGCCTTGGGTGACCTTTAGCAAAAAGAGAGTGTTCCAGGGAAACACTGTGTCTGTCATAAAACAGCGTCGACTTATAAGATTCTTCCATTACGATCAGAGTGTGGCAATCTTGGGGCCCCAACAGCACAGGCTAAGTGCAAGCAAAAAGATAAAAATGATTCTGCAAAGTCTTCTTGAATTTTAAATGCATTTGAAAGTTGTTTCAGCATCCAAAAATACTTGGCCTGTGTCTAAAGCAATGCATGGGCAAGAAAAATGGCATGATAGAGCCAACATTTTACTTTCTTTTTGAAACATAGCCACCAGAAAGGGTGCAATTCATTTAAAAAAAATATTCTCTCAAGAAACTGTAGCTGGCTCATCCATTCATCTGTCTCCCTGTTCACAAAGGAATGAATGAATGAAGACATGATGTGCTAACTTCCTTCTCTCTCTCTCACCCAAAACTGGTACTCCATAATTTCTATTCATTTAGCTAGAGATAAGATTAGTTTGGGCAACTTATAAACCTGAGTCTCTGTACTAAAAAGGTCTGCTCAGTTTTAACCTTGTTCAATAATGATGCCTTTTACAAGCTGTTGTGAGTACATGTAGTGCTTGGCTTATTCCAAGAGCCCTTTAGTGGAGAAAGTGAGATTAAATGAAGTCAGGGCAACCACAAAAGGCTAGAGGAAAGGAACACATTCCATGGCAATGCAGAAAGGAAAGAAAACTCATGGAAAGAAAGATCTGGGAGCAGGTAGCCACATGAGCCATACAGACCAAAATGTCTACTAACTTTGCTATAGGAGTTGCTGAGAAATGAGGCATAAACCCAGGTCAGAACATGTAAACTCTTCCTATGTCCTCAGCTACTTCCAATAACTGGCTTATCTTCAGAGGGTCATATTGTTGGGCTTTTAATTATGCCTTCCTGCTGCCTATAGATCCTTCTGTTTGGAACTATGGCCTCCTTGTTACTATTAGTAAAGTATCATTGTTTTTTCTCTGTTTCTCAGACAACATCATGGCCACCTCAAAACTCTTATGTCTGGAAATCTTTCCTTCACAATGCCCCCACTCTTATCATCATTTTTCATGGGTCTATCCTTCACAATACCTCCACTCCTATTACCATATTTCATGGGTCTATTATCTCATTCTTCCTTTACCCTGTGCAGTTATAAACATAATGTTATAGGAGAAGGATGCAAGAGGTCTTCAAAATGGCAACTTTTGATAAAAGGTCTAGCCTTACTTGTAAACCAACATAACCCCTGTTTTTAGGGAACACACAGCCTGATGGAATCTTCGTTGAGTGTCCCCATGATTCAGGGCCTTATTCAGGTCAAAAAAGTGGCTAACCACAACTTGTGACTATAGCCAGAAAGGCTCCCTCTTCTTTACCTGCTTGCTAATGTTTAAAATCCCTTTAACAGCCGCTGATTTTTTTTCATTCTGTAGGTGGATTTGCAGCTTAAAATACCAATAGGCTGGAGAACAGGCATAACATAATGATGCAAATTAATTATGTACCAAGGTATACATGCTGGAGTGCATGATTTTTTGATGGTAGCAAAGCTGGGACCGAAGGTAGTGAGGAGGGAACCCCCATGAGGCGGGACAGGGCACAAAAAGGGCAGGCTGGAGGCGAACGTAAACTTAATCTGATGATGAACCAGCCTAGCACTGGTCATGCTAAAATGAAGCACTAGCTGACAGCAATTCACGGTGTATTTAAGAGGGACTTATTATAAATGGGCTACTCTATCCACTCAGTTAATCTATCCATGAAGTCAAGGGGGAAGTGCCACCTAATTCTGAGTATAGGGTTTTGTCTATTACAGTCAGGTCACAATTTAAAAAAAAAAAAACCTCAAATGTACAGACACTGAATTATTAGGCAGAAAAGGACAGGTAATGATGGTGGCAAAGTTTAAACACATTTCCAATTAACCTGTCATAGCTCCTGGGTGGATCCTCCAAGTAGAAATTACAGGCCTCAAGATGAAGTAAGAGGTGCTTAAAGATTCAATCATCAGCCAAAAAGGGGCCAGATACCAAATAGGTATCATTTCAGATTCAATTTATAGTATTTGGTTTTCACTTTATAAATATCCTGGCTAATGGGTCTTTTTTCACATGAAATGATGAAAATGATTTCCTTTCTATCCTTCGAGACCCAGCTCATAGGCCACAAACCCTTGGATAACTTCCTGGATCTCCCAAACTGAGTTTCTCTTGCCTCTTTGGTTCCTTATCCTCCCACTCCTGCCTACGTATCCTACTTGATGTCTTAGTTCTCTGTGTCTATGTTTTAGAGCCACTAATTAACTACAAGCTCTAAAGGCAACACTTCCACAGAGCCATGCTTCCTCTATAACTTATATTACTTGTCTAAGGCTATACTTTCTCTATAGTTTACATTTTCCTCTTATTCCTTTTATTTGTTTAATGGCTGCATTTCTCATTCCCCCCATAAGCTCGATGATACATGGAGTCACATCTGTCCTAGTTACCACTCTAAATATAGCATAATTCCTAGCACAATGGCTAGCACATAGTAGGTTTTCAATAAACATTTCTTAGTTAATGTATTATATGTTCATACTTTTCAAATAACCTGGCAGACACAATTAAAGATCTGAGTTAAACGGACCAAAATAAGACACACAAGTACAACAATGCCACAGTATAGAGACACGTTTGGAGTAAATCCTGAATATAGAAGAGGGAATTTGCAGTAAGTCCCAAAGTTAGTGCACCCAAACACCTTTTAGAAATAGAAAAATTTTGCATTTTCTGTTTGAAATTTATAGAGAGTGGGGTTATTAGGTGTTTTCGAAATAAAAATAGCTAAATTAGTCATTTATTCATAATCCAAAATCTAAAGCCATATAATTAAATCACAAAGAAATTGGGCAGGGAGGAGCAAGATGGTGGAAGAGTAGGAGACCGAAATATCATCAGGTCTCAGGAGTTCAGCTAGACAGTTATCAAACCATTCTGAACACCTAAAAACTCAACAGGAGATAGAAGAGAAGAAGAGCAGCAATTCTAGGAACAGAAAATCGACCACTTTCCAGAAAGTGGGACGTGGGGAGAAGTGAATCCAAAGCAATGGGAAGATAGACTGCGGTGGGGAGGGGCCAGCTCCCAGCAAGTGAGAGAGCAGCAGAGCACAAAATCAGAGCTTTTAGAAGTCTGCTCCACTGAGGGGCCTTGCTCCAGAGGCTACACGGGCATGGAGCCCTCATGGGGACAGTGTGGTCTCAGGACCTGTGGGGACACAAAAAGACCAGGGATGCCTAAGTGCGGAGAGACCCCCTCCTTCCGCTTCTGGGAGGAGTGATGCAGGAGCACACTGCAGGAATCTGCTGGGTTTGGAGACTCCAAATAGGGCCATGCGGCAGAGATAGAAACGCTGGGTCACAGGCCAGGTGAGTACGGAGTGTGGCCGGAGATCAGGGAGACAGGCGGGATTGACTGCTTTTCTCTGGTGGTGCACTGAAGAGTGGGGCCCTGAGCTCTCGGCTCCTCCAGGCTGGAGATTGGGAGGCCGCCATCTTCATGGCCATCCTTCAGAGCTCTACGGAAAGCATTCAGGGAAAAAAACTCCCGAGAGCAAACCCAAGCAGATTGTTTAGCCTGGCCCCTGGCAAGGGCAGTGAAATTCCGCCTCAGGCAAAGACATTTGAGAATCATGGCAACAGACCCCTCCTCCAGAAGATCAGCAAGAACATCCAATCAAGACCAAGTTCACTGATTAGTGAGAACTGTGGAACTCCAGAGCTAGGAGAAAGCAACACATAGAACACATGGTTTTTTTCCCCATGATCCTTTAGTCTTTCAAAGTTAAATTTTTTTTATTTCATATTTTTTCTTATTCTATTTTTTAATTTTTCCTCTTTCCTATTTTAAACATTTTTAAACTATTTTATCTTATCAATACCTTTTTTTAAATATTTTTTTTATTTCTTTTCAGCATAACAGAATTCATAGTTTTACACCATACCCAGTGCTCCATGCAATGTGTGCCCTCCATAATACCCACCACCAGGCTCCCCCAACCTCCCACCCCCCGCCCCTTCAAAACCCTCAGGTTTATCAATACCTTTTTAAAAATCTTTTTAAATTTTCATTGTTATACTCATATTTTATCCCTTCATTGTATTTAATCTTATTTTTTGTATACTATAGTCTTTTTTTCCTTTAAAATTTTGGGATACAATTTCTTCTAATAGATCAAAATATACCCTAAATCTAACCGAAGGCTTTGTTCTAGTGTCCAGCCTGATGACATTCTTTCCTCTTTTTCTTCTTTTTTCAATGAACTTCTTATCTTATCAATTCCTTTTTTAGAATATTTTTAAATTTTCATCTTTACAGTCATATTCCATTCCTTCATCATGCTTACCCTTATTTTTGTATATATATCAGTTTTTCTTTCTTTAAAATTTTGGGAAGTAGTTTTTTCTAACAGACCAAAATACACCCAAAATCAAATGTGTGGCTCTGTTCTATTCACCAGTCATACACACACACACATGTATGTGTATATATATATATATATATATATATATATATATATCTTTTTTTTTTTTCCCCTCCTCCCTTCTCCCCCTGGTTTTGAGTCTCTTCTGATGTGGAGTATATATTTCTGGGATTGTTGCTACCCTTTTGGTATTTTGCTCTCCCATTAATCTATTCTTATCTGGATAAAATGACAAGGCAGAAAAACTCACCACACACACAAAAAAAGAACAAGAGACAGTACTGAGGGCTAGGGACCTAATCAATATGGATATGAATAATATGTCAGAACTAGAGTTCAGAATGATGATTATCAAGGTGCTATCTGGGCTTGAAAAAACCATGGAAGATATTAGAGAATCCCTTTCTGGAGAAATAAAAGAAGTAAAATTTAACCAAGTTGAAATTTAAAAAGCTATTAATGAGGTGCAATAAATTGGAAGCTCTTATGGCTAGGATAAATGAGGCAGAAGAGAGAATTAGTGATATAGAAGACCAACTGATAAAGAAGAAAGAAGCTGAGCAAAAGAAAGACAAACAACTACTGGACCACGAGGGGAGAATTAAACAGATAAGTGATACCATAAGACAAAACAATATTAGAGTGATTGGGATCCCAGAAGAAGAAGAAAGGGAGAGAGGGGCAGAAGGTATATTGGAGAAAATTATAGTTGAGAATTTCCCTAATATGGCAAAGGGAACAAGCATCAAAATCCAGGAGGCATAGAGAACCCCCCTCAAAGTCAATAAAAAAGGTCCACACCTAGTCATCTAATAGTAAAACTTACAAATCTTAGTGACAAAGAGAAAATCTTGAAAGCAGCTCAGGACAAGAGGTCTATAACATACAATAGTAGAAATATTAGATTGGCCACAGACCTATCCACAGAGACCAGGGAGCCCAGAAAGGACAGTCATGATATATCCAGAGCACTAAACGAGAAAAATATTCAGCCAAGAATACTATATCCAGCTAGGCTGTCATTGAAAATAGAAGGAGGGATAAAAAGCTTCCAGGACAAACAAAAATTAAAAGAATTTGCAAACACCAAACCAGCCCAATGGGAAATATTGAAAGGGGTCCTCTAAGCAAAAAGAGAACCTAAAAGTAACAGCCTGGAAAGGAAAAAAGACAATATACAGTAACAGTCACCTTACAGGCAATACAATGGCACTAAATTCATATCTTTCAATAGTTACCCTGAATGTAAATGGGCTAAATGTCCTAATCAAAAGACACAGGATATCAGAATGGGTAAAAACAAACAAACAAACAAAAAAACCCATCGATATGTTGTTTACAAGAAACTCATTTTAGACCCAAAGACATTTAAAGTGACAGGGTGGAAAACAATTTACCATGCTAATGGACATCAAAAGAAAGCTTGGGTGGCAATCCTTATATCAGATAAATTAGATTTTAAGACAAAGACTCGAATAAGAGAGGAAGAAGGACACTATATCATACTTAAAGGGCCTGTCCAAGAAGAAGATCTAACAATTTTAAATATCTATGTCCTAACATGGGAGCAGCCAATTATATAAACCAATTAATAACAAAATCAAAGAAACACATAAACAATAATACAATAATAGTAGGGGACTTAAACACCCCCCTTACTGAAATGGACAGATCATCTAAGCAAAAGATCAACAGGGAAATAAAGTCTTTAAATGACACACAGGACCAGATGGATATCACAGATATATTTAGAACATTCCATCCCAAAACAACAGAATACATATTCTTCTCTAGTGTACATGGAACATTCTCCAGAATAGATCACATCCTGGATTACAATTCAGGTCTCAACCAGTGCCAAAAGATTGGGATCATTCCCTGCATATTTTCAGACCATAATGCTCTGAAACTAGAATTCAATCACAAGAGGAAAGTTGGAAAGAACTCAAATACATGGAGGCTAAAGAGCATCCTACTAAAGAATGAATGGGTCAACCAGGAAATGAAAGAAGAATTTTAAAAATTCATAGAAACAAGTGAAAATGAAAACACAACTGTTCAAAATCTTTGGGACACAGCAAAGGCAGTCCTGAAAGGAAAGTATATAGCAACACAAAGAAATTAAAATTATAGATTTCTAACTAAACGGTGCCCCTCTTTCTGTGGAATTATTTTCATTTGGATCTCTGACTCCAAATGTATTGTGGAGGTAATTTTTTTACCACTACACTACATTTCTAGTCACACACTCCTAAGGCTTAAAGATCTAGGATGCTAGAAGACTGAGAATTGGATCCTTGTTTTGTCACTCAGAGATGTCACAGTAGGACCTGTTGGAGCCAACTCATGTCTTAGAAAAGCCTTGGTGAGTAGCAATATCTTCACAACATGTGGGATAATCAAGGCTTTTGGATGGCTTCAAAATCTAGTGGACACTCTGCCAAGAGAGCAAATGATACTACTTATAACAGCAACTGGGAAACTCAAAATCACTTGGCCAAATTTGCATTGACCCAGCAATAGCCATTAGTCTAGACTTCTCTAGCTGAGAAACTGAAAATCAAGAATAAGTGTGCAAAAGTGACACTCAGAACAATTTTAAGGGGTATAATGTGCAAGCTCCAACTCCACCTTCCTATGCCCCTACTTTCAAACTCCAAAACTCCTAAGGCGCCTGGGTGGCTCAGTTGGTTGAGCATCTGACTCTTGGTTTTGGCTCAAGCCATGATCTCAGGGTTGTGATATCAAGCCCTGCATCAGGTTCCATGCTCAGTCTGCTAGTCCCTCTTCCTCTGCTCTCTCTCTCTCCCACCACCCCCATCTCAAATAAGTAAAATCTTAAAACAAAATAAAACCAAAAAACTCCAAATCTCCTTCTGAGCAACATCAACTCAAGGAAACTTCTTAGATTCTACTTCCTCATTGCTCCCAGGGGTATTTGGGTTGTGTCAATCTTTTCATGTGTTCCAAACACATCTACACCTTAGACATTTATTTTCTTGAAGGCAAGGATCATGCAAGGATCATGTCTTAGTCTCTTTTTAGGCCAGAAATCTAAAATGGTCATAGAGTTGGCCACATCAACCCCCCTCCCCAACCTGCATCTCTATTACACAGAGAAAGAAAATGCCTTGCATATAGTGGACACAAAGGACTCAGTAAGAATTTACTGAATGACTACTAGGTGCCAGCAACTGTCCAAAGTGTTAAGATACCATTAAATAGGCAAGCTTTCTGTTCTCTAGGGGACAATAACTAACCAAACCAATGATGGAAGGATGGTTTTAGATCATAATAATTGTTATGAAACAAATAAAATGGGCAATGAGATGAAGAGTGATTTAAAAGAATGACAAATCAGTCTCTGAGACTGGACATTTCAGCTGAAACCTGATTGATGAGAAGGAGCCAAGCCACACTAGGGTCTACAAGGGGAGAGTGTCCTAGGGAGAGACACCAAAGTAAAGCAATGTGTGTTATTGTTGATGGTACACACTTGGGAGGGTTATAGAGGGAGACAGTGGAGCTGTTTAATTGCTAATTCTTTCTCCATCCATATCAAAGCGGAGTGCCACCTTTCCCCCCACTTGGCATCTTTTTTCATTACTATCTCCATTTTCTCAATTCTGCTCCCTGATTTCCATTAAATTACAAGAACACAAGCCTCTGCCAGCAGCAAACACATCTGGAGCCCTCTTCTAACTCCTTAACATCTAAAACCAAACTAAAAGCCATTTGAATATAGAAGCAGAGAGTATTAAGATCTCACTTTCATTATTATTAGGTCCATTCAACTAATGTTTATTTTTATGGCCATTACATGTCATTATCATTACTGAGCATAGTCAGAAACTAAGTTATAGATTCACTCATTACTGTTTCTTTCCATGTTTTCTCATAGGAAGTCCTATTAAATAACATTTTCCAAGGTAATCATAAATACTTCAGTAAACAACTACACTTCTTATTTTAGTATTCCCGAATTTGAAATTTCTTCATCATTATCATCATTTACTTCATTGAAAGTATTTGTTCATCAAGAACTGTAATCAATAAAAGAAAGAAGAGAAGCAGCTAGTTTCTTCATCATAGCCAGATTGCCTAGATGTCGTGCCTGGAATCCATTACCAGTGACATTTCTCATCGTGTTTCCAATCATTTGGAACACACAGACTTTCTTGTGCAATATGCAAAGCTTTTGGATGCTGTAAGCCCTACTGTCAGCAACAGCAGCCCAGAAAAGGATGCATCGCACTGAATGTACTCTACCTGATGCCATCTTCTGTCCCAACTCAAGGCATTTAGGTTCTTCCTGGGATTCCTCTTCTTTCTGAGTTCCAGTTCCACAAACCAGAAAAATAGGGAGAAAGTAAAAATATGCATTAATTTACAGCAACACTTTCTGCAAACCTATTGAATTAATATGAGGTCAAGATCTGAAAATACTAGACCAAGCCCTTATGAACTGAGGCTTTGGACAAGCAACAAATTCAACAGAAGAGGTTGAGTAGAATAACTATAGCAGGGCTGGGTTACAGACTCCAGGGTGTCATTCACAGGGAAGTGTCTATGGGTGTTGTCCCTGAACCAGTACAATCCAGAGGTCCTCTGTAACTAAATGTTTGGGAACATCAATTACTTAGACATAGTGGTGGTGGGTTCCTCCATACGACAGACATTCTGCCAGCATGGTATAACAGAGATAATTATTCTTTACTTTTCGTGATTCAAAGAATTGATTCACTGTATTTTTGAAAATTCTATAACAATTCACAGTTATTCTGATCTCTGGAAAGTTGAACGAACACATTCTTCTCTGAGCTCTGGTATGATATTCTTTAACGACAATTGTGACTCCTGTAGTATTCATAAAGTAGATGCAGCTAGAAGTGAGGGAAGTAAATTCAGAGGAATGTCTACACAGTGCCTTTCTAAATTTGTCTGCAAGATGACTTTATGCTGATTCTTTCATTTATGTCTTTCCTTCGCTGAATAAGTATTTGTTGAGTGCCTCAGAGGGGCTATTTCTGTGGGACCTTAATTTTTATGCAAGATCCCTTCAATTACACTGCAAGCAGATGCTTACTCAGCTTCCTTCTCAGACTGGCACACTTTCTGCACATACTTTGTTCCTCAAAAGAATTTAGCCCAATGGAAGATGTTTTGGACCACAGTAAAGCATGTGTGTGCGGAGTACCCTAATTGGTAAACGAGGCTACTCTCTAAACAAAGTGGAACAAATGAACTAAAAAATTGATATTATCCATTGTAGAAGCACTCCCCAATTTGTTTAAAGTTTGTACTTCCTTAACTATTATCTCATCCAAATGAGAATCCACCAGACTCTTCAAGCTTGGATAGTAAGATAAAGAAGTGTTCTTTTTAATTCACAAAGAATAGTTTCTTTTAAATTGCCATCAGTATCAATTTATAAGGGAGTTGCTTTCACCTTTGTTGAGAACAAATGTTTTTCCAGAGATCAAAAATCCTCTTCAAATGTTCATCAGGGACCAGTTCCAAAAATTTGTCCTACTTTTAAAACCCATTACAGTATTGGCACGGGCAAGTTGGATAAATAAGCCTTCAGTTCAATTATCTCAAATTTATATGTTGTAAGAAATTTTTAAAGAAAATTGCTTCCAAAATTATATTTCTAAAAAGGATGTGAATTAATATGATACCAAAGAACATGTAAATGATAGAAGCCCCATTATACAGAAAAGAAATGCAGCAAATAATTTCTTGTTCCACAAGCCCCAACAGGATAGTACATAATAAAAACATAAGGAGTTATTTTATAATACAGCCACAGGGGAAGTCTCTCGAGATGCCCAAATAAATAACCAAATAACCAAATAACCAAATAAAGTTGTTTCATAGATGAAAGCATTCTCCTTTGAGCCAATAAGACTGTTTACTTTTTATTGCTCTGAATTCCAGAATTGTGAAATAATGTAGCTCTTTAGCTTTCCTCCAGACATATTCATTATTTTATTTTAAATTGCCCCTCCCCCAATTTTCTCATTTAAATAGTAAAAATTGCAAAGCCCCGGAATGATCTGCAGATGGAAGGATATTTGGAATCCTCTTGGCTGGAGAGCTCTCAGCACAGAATAAACAAGCATCTGTCTTTGATAGCGTAAACTATGTTCTATTTAGAGAATAAAGACCGAACTCCTTAGATTCTTCTCTTTAGCGCAAGTCTGTGATTTGCTGAGTTTGTCTTACTGGCTTTTTCCCAGCAAAGCTAGAATAAAATGACAACAGTCCAACTGTAGTAGACATCTGTTGATTTCGCTGCCTGGCACTCACTCACTCCATCTAGTAAGTGTGTCCTGATTTCCTCTTTAAAGTCTCCCTTCCGACTCTTAACCAGTTGTGGGTCCTATGAAACCAGGCCAGCGCTCCATGCCATCTCACTCCTCAATGCCACCGGTGGTCATGTGACCCAGGGCTAGGCCCATCCTCCACTACATTTCCCTGTGATTGGTTCAGAGTAGTCATCCAATGACTCCTGAGAGTGACCCAATCAGGGCTAATGAGAGATTTTCTCCCGACGTCTGGGAACTTGACTCTTATGCTTACCCACTGAAACCTGAAACAGCTCTGAGGGTTTGAAGCTGCCGCAGTCACTCGCCCCTGAGACAGCCATCCACACAAAGGAAAACAGAACCAAGAGATGGACTGATACGGACTGATACGGAGTCCTAGTGATATCATTGGAGCCCCAAATCGAGGCATGCTTGAAGCAAGCTTAACCTTGGCTTTTTCAGCCCATCAGCTATTATAGCCATACATTAAAAAAAAAAAAAAGATATATATATATATATATATATCTTTTTTTTTTTTTTAATAACCCATTTGGAGATGCCTGGGTGGCTTAGTTGATTAAGTGTGGTCTCCTGGTTTTGGCTCAGGTCATGATCTCAGGGTAGTGAGATAGAGCCCTGCATTGGGCTCTGTATTCAGTGTGGAGGTGCTTAGGAGTCTCTCTCTCTCTCCCCATCTCTCTGCCCCTCCCTCTAGCACCCCCCCTTAAATAAATAAATCTTAAAAAAAAAAACCAACATTTCTATTATGTTTTCTGTCACTTCTAATACAATCAGCTGATGCATCTCAGCTCTGGGAAGCCAGAGTGGGGTGCCTTGATCTTTTGCTTCATTGCTTGAGCAATCATAGTTGAAAAACAAAACAAGCAATTAAAAAATTAATTAGCAATATAATTAATATATATTCTACTAACAATATAACCTCATTGACATACTTCAAGGCATTTTAACTTGGCCTCATAGTTTTGCAACATTAGCAGCGGGCATTTCACTCTAGGAAAGCGTGTTTAGAAACGCAATGATAGTTTGAGAGAAAAATGGAATTATTGACCAAAAATTAAGGAGATCCGGTCCCATTTGTCTCCACCTGTTGCACCCATTACAGGACTGACTCTTGGCTTCAACTTTCTTCATTTGGGAAATGGATCCCAAATATAACTGTTCTTTCCCAAGGAAGTTGAATTCTAATTTTAAATAACTGTTTCTGTGTCACCAACGTTTGAGGAATCTTCAAGTTTTCTCTATTATAGGCTATACTATAAAGAACATCTTTCAATGTAAGGATTTTAATTATTTCAAATTATTTTGGATTAAAATTTCTGGATTTTAATTTAGGATTCTGGATCAAAGGTTATAAATGTTTTTGAGGCTCTTGGTACAGATTATAAAAATCCCCCCCAAAATATTTCGACAAATTAATGTGTTAATGACCATGATCTCAGCGTTAATGACCATTTTGTTACAACCTCTCTTAGCAATATCTATGTCCACATTTTGATGGATATGAAGTATCTCCTATAGGAGGTAATTTTAGAAGCTGATATCCAACATTCACCATATTCTAGTGCCAGGAGTCTTCTTACTGCATTACATTGCTACTAATAAATATATGTTTAATTTCCCATGGAATCCTGTATCTAAGCCTTATCTATCCCACTACATTATAGGATCTTCCAGGACAAAAACTATGCTTCTTAAAGTTTCATTAAGACTCTACCCTCTTTGTCAACAGGTGCTTGTAAAACAATTGTTGAATGGATTCAATTTTTCACCTACTTTACATTTTTTGTAATGTCTAACCTAGTAACACATCTCACAATAAAAAGTCAAGTGTTGTCCCTCCTGATAACAAAGGTCAGGGGGCAGTTTCTCCAAGAGGGCCTTCCTGAAGCAGCCCCCCATCTTCATCCCTAACTCTACTTCATTCAAACTTTAAGATGCACAGTCCATGACCATTTCTTGAGTGCTTTCAATGTGTCAAACTGTGTTGTATGTGTAGAGATCATTAGTCCTCAACAACTTCGGGAGATAGATGACCTTATTGTCATCAGTCCTGGTTTATGGATGGAGAAACAGAGACCCAGTGAGGCTCATTCACCCTGTAGGGGATACTGTGATGTGCTACTTGGAGGCCCCTTCAGGACTGAAAGATTTATTGTCACAGCTACAGGAAATGTGGTTAATAGATAGCACTCAGCTGTCAGCATCCTGGGAGAGAGCTGCCAGCGCTGGTGGCACTTGGACTTGCTGATTTGAGGGCAGAGAGGCCCAACCCCTTCACCCCATCTCAAGACAACTCTGAAGGGCCCTCCTTGCTCCAGAGCCGCATGAAGTTAGTGAGCCTTTTATCAAGAAATTTCATTATAGTCCCTTATCCCCCTCTGCCTAATCCTGCTTTCTTCTCTTCTCTTCCACAAGAGTTGACCCCCAAAACACTCCCTAATAAATCTCTGCATTTCAAACTCAGCTTCCCAGGAACCCACAAACACAACCAAAGTATCATTTCCTTGAAATGTCAAAAGGGGATTCAGACCCAGGTCTACCTAGGTCCAAACCCATGATGTAAACCACTACACAAAGCTCCCTCCTTAATACTAATACCTCTCCTTTGTTAAAACTATGCATGTTCCAGTCCAGATGCTGATTTGCTAAGTATGAGGTTTGCGATGACCAACCATCCTGATTTGCTTGGGACTGAGGGTTCTACAGGATGCAGGATTTCTGGTGCTAAAACTAAGGAAGTCTTGGCACACTGAGATGAGTTAGTCACCGTAATTGGAGTGTGGCCCTGCTATCTGCTATTTAAATAACATCTGGCTGTTTCTGATGCATTGAAAATGCTTTAGAAATATGGTATAATGATAAAAGGAATTCTTAATTATGGGTGAGTGTTTTTAAATATTTTATTTATTTCAGAGAGAGAGAGAGAGCAAAAGAGCACAAGCTAGGGGAGAGGCAGAGGAAGAGGGAGAGGCAGGCTCCACACTGAGCAGGGATCCTGATGCAGGGCTCAATCCCAGGACCCTGGGATCACAACCTGAGCCACCCAGATTCCTGTACGGGTGAGTGTTTTTAAGCCAACATTTTGAACTCTTTATGTTGGGCACTGCCTCTAAGAGCTTTACAATCTGTTTAACAAATATTATAGTCCTCATTTTACAGATGAGAAAACTTCAAGAGGTCAGAGAAATCAAGGAATTTTCTCCATTATAGAGCTAATAACTGAGCCTGAAAACAAACCCAATTGAGGGGTGCCTGGGTGGCTCAGTCGGTTAAGGGTCTGCTTTTGGTTCAGGTCATGATGCCCTTTCCCCTTCTGGCTTGTCCTCTCTCAAATAAATAAATAAAATCTTTTTAAAAACTGCAGTTGAACCTTGAGTCTATGCTCATAACCGCCTCTCCATACTGCACCTCAAATGACTGTTCTCTCTAAATTTCTTCATCTAGAGATGGAGATAATAATATCTATGTCCATGGGTTGTTATTAGAATAAAATTAAATACGTAAAGCATTTATTCAATGCCTGCTACAGAGGGATTATAGGTTGTGCACCTTTTCCTTTTCCCCCAGTGTAAACAAATAATTGGTTTGTATGTCCCCCCTTTTTTTTTTTTTTTTGCCCACTGGAACACTAAGAAGAGGATCAGGGGTCACTCAGGAAAAACTCTTTCCTGACTCTATATAGAACCTTGAAAAATTCACCTTAAATCAATATACATTTACTGAAGAACTTCCATGTTCATGGCATTCTGCTAGAAAATGTGCAGAATATGACAGTGAATAGGACATAATCTTGGACCTCCAGGAACTCATAACCACAGGAGAGGTAGATGACATTGATTTTAATTTTCTTAGGTAAAAAATAATCTTAACTCAAATAAATAACTTTCTCTCCCCTCCCCTTCTCTTCAGGTGATATAGTGTATAGATCATGTAGGAGAAAGAGTATAGAGCATTTCAGTATTAGAACCCAAGAGAAAGAGCTTGATTAGCACCTAGGAGAGAGGGAAGTGTACTATAAATGAAATAAACTCACCCATGTCCTTAGCTTCCTCTTTCTGGGTGGGCAAACACACAATTTCAAAGCTCTAAACAAGTCTTTGAGCCTCCAAAGAAGTGACTCTGGATCCTAGTATGCAGTTTAGGTGGCAGAAGCATCCAGTCAATTTTAAGACATGGCGTGTAGTTGTCATTTTAAAGAATTAAGGCAGCAGATACAACTATTCCAAAATGTGTCAAGAACTACAGAGCAAGTGGGTGGAGACAGAAGCAAAGCCCATTGTCATCCCACAGGGTGGTGGATGGATGTGGGCCTTAGAGTTAGGGAGACGAGGTTTCAAATCCTGGCTCTGCCTCATAAGGAATTCTTGAGCCTCTGTTTCCTCATCAAAACATAAAGGTCATCCCTTGATGTCCTAGCAGGATTGCTGCAAAGATTGAATGAGGTGACAGATATGAGAATATCACACTAGTCACTTAATGTGGGACGGGGTGGTCTCTGCTCATCTAACAGCCCTTCCGATAAGAGCTGCCTCCTCCTGGCCACAGGATTAATCCAGGCAAGGGGATATAACCTAATTTAGGCTAGTTATCTTGACTTGGATGTCATTTCTCAGCTTGGTTGGTAGACTCTTACAGTCTTAGGAAGGAGCCTTGTAACTAATGACACATCCACTGATAGAGCTCAAGAGAATGAACCCAACACTCAGTGAGAGGCAGAGGCAAAAGGCAGAGAGGGAGCTATGATGAATGGTGGCCCTGTGTCCTATTCTGTGCTTTATTATTTATTTCTATATTCCTCTGCCAAATTCCTATCAGTTTTGGCTGGCCCTAACTTCTTGTAGCTCAGGGAATGCCCTGCAGATAACTATAGACACAGGGGAGCCCAAGAAGATAGAAGGTGTCATTCCCAAACATTTCAGCATCTCTCTCCAACCACCACTGGATCCATAGAGGATATTCCTCAGGACCAAACACCGTGATTCACTCAGTGACTCAAGATTGGGGAGGCTCTGGGACCTTGATCAGAGACTTGGTCCATTGATCAGAGCCTTGGTTCATTCATGGCCTACATGGTGCCCTAGAGTGCTAAGTCTTTTCTTCATCTGTACTTATAGGAAAACTAAGTGAAAAAAAAAAGACAAGAAAAGAAAGGGAGAAGTATTAGATCTCATACTTGTAAAACTGTGGTTCTCAGACCCTGGTGTATACCCAAATTACTTGGAGGTCATGGCAAAAATACAGAGGAGGATCTAGCTCTTATCCACTTAGATAAGACTGGGCCTCTGGATTCCATTTTTTTTTTTTTTTTTTAGTGCTTTATTTACAGTGTTTTCTCACAGTAGAAAACCACATACATCAGAGTCAGATGAATGAGATACAAATCCCAGCTCTCCCACTTACCAGCCAGGGATTTTAGTAAGTTCCTAAAGTGGCCTGTGACTGCCTTTACTTGTGGGAGGGGGGAGCTCACGTTACCTTATATGGGTGCTTCCCTCAGAGGACTGTAGTGTGGTGAATTTGCTAGCCAGTGACAGGTGGAGCAGTGCCCGGCACATGTTTGCTGCTCATGGCTTCTTTTTTTAGGGAAGTGATTTCTTGCAAAGACCAACTACACAAGGACAGTTTTGTGTCAGCTCTTCTATCTATCCATTCATTGTTTCCATCAATAGGACCATAGTCAACTGTTCAGTTGTGTTTAGACAAATACTGACAAATGCTTTTAATTAATTAATTAATTAATTTAAGTAGCTCCATGGAGCCCAACACGGGGCTTAAACTCATATTAAACTCACAACCTTGAGATCAAGACCTGAGCTGAGATCAAGGGTCAGAATGCTTAACCCACTAAGCCACCCAGGGGCCCCTGACAAATGCTTTTAAAAATCTGGTGTTTTGTCTCCTTTTGTGGTCCTTAAAGAGATCCCTGAAAGATGACAGCACAGATGGAAAGATGTCAGGAGTCATCTGACATGCCTAAGTGAATCCATTTCCTTGCGTATTTGCCAGTTTCTAAAATGTCATATACAAAGGACTTTCATTAATTTACTTTAGGTACGGTTACAGCTGGGTTCATTTCACTGGAAAGTTCTTTAACAATCAGACTAAAATTTCTCATGTTAATGACTCTTTATTTTGTTCTTTTTAACACATCCTAAATTTTTTATTGTTTTAAATTTTAATTCCATTGTAGTTAACACACAGTGTTATATTAGTTTCAAGTGTACCATATAGTGATTCAACATTTCTATGCTTTATTCAGTGCTCATCATGGCAGGTGCACTCTTTTTTTTTAAGATTATTTATTTATTTATTTGACAGACAGATCACAAGTAGGCAGAGAGGTAGGCAGAAAGAGAGAGGAGGAAGCAGGTTCCCTGCCAAGCAGAGAGCCCAATGCGGGACTCGATCCCAGAACTCTGGGATCATGACCTGAGCCGAAGGCAGAGGCTTTAACCCACTGAGCCACCCAGTACCCCGGCAAGTACACTCTTAATTCCCTTCACCTATTTCCCCCATCCCCCCAGCCTCCTCCCCTCTGGCAAGCATTTGGTCTCTACAGTTAAAAGTCTGTTTCTTTGTTTGTGTCTTTCTCTCTCTTTTTTTCCTTTGCTCATTTGTTTTGTTTCTTAAGTTTCACATATGAGTGAAGTCATATGGTAAGTATCTCTCTGAATGACTTATTTTGCTTAGCATTATACGTTCTAGCTCAGTCCATGTTGTTGCAAATGGCAAGATTTCATTCTTTTTATAGCTGAGTAATATTCCATTCCTTCATATGTTCCATATGTAACACACACACATATATCACGTCTTCTTTACTCATTCATCTATCAGTGGGCACTTGGGCTGCTTCCATAATTTGGCTATTATAAATAATGTTGCAATAAATGTAGGGGTGCATGTATCCCTTTGGATTCAAGTTTTTATATTTTTTAGGTAAAACCCAGTAGTGTGATTCCTGGATTACAGGGTAGTTCTACTTTTAACTTTTTGAGGAACCTCCATACTTTATTCTAGACTAGTTTGCATTCCCACCAACAGTGTAAGAGGGTTCCCCTTTCTCCACATCCTCACAACTGTTGTTTCCCGTGTTGTTAATTTTAGCCATTCTGACAGGTGTGAAGTGGTATCTCATTGTAGTTTTGATTTGCATTTCCCTGATGATGAGTAATGTTGACTATCTTTTCATGTGCTGTTGTTCATCTGGATGTCTTCTTTGGAGGAATGTCTATGCGCGTCTTCTGCCATTTTTTAATTGGGTCATTTGTATTTTGGGTGTTGAGTTATAGCAGGTCTTCATACATTTTGGATACTAACCCTCTATCAGATATGTCATTTGCAACTATCTTCTCCCATTCCATAGGTTGTCTGAATGAAAAATCATTTCATTTTTCATCATAATAAGTGGATTTATTAGCTTTCCTGGTGATGCTGATATATACCCAAATGTGAATCCCCATTGTAAAGGATGGAAATGTGGCCTGGTGCTCAGATAATATCACGGTAGCATTCTCTTTTAATGTCTCTCCACTCATCCGTTTCTGTCTATGTGTCACTTCTCAGGCTACTTCATTGCACAGCCAAGACCACCAGAAGCCCTGGGGCCACATCCTTTCAGCTCCTTTTCAAAGGGGGGCAAGGAGGGTCTTCATCCCCACATTCACATTCAGAATTCCAGGGGAAGACCCTAATTGGTCCATCTTGGTTCACACACTTTGGGGGACAATGAGGACTATGATTTTCCAGACCCATATTATTGCCCATCCCAAAAGCTGCTGGAGGGTGGGATACTGTGATTGGAAACCTCACCAGAACCTCAGAAAACAGAAAGACACAGCTCCCTAAAGGAAGGAGGGCTGTATCCTGAAGTGGGGGAGGAAGGGATACTGGCCACAATGCTGTTGAAAATATATACTCCCAGGCTGAATTCTCCAAAGCCACAGGACTAAAAATACCTACTGCTTTCTTAGTGCCTAGCATGCACCAGGAGCTTCATGTATATTATGGGTAATATGAGATGATATTCAAAATATTGAACCGCATGGATTAGCTACAAGCTAATCAGAATGGCGAGGGTCCTGGAGGTCCCTGGAGAACAGGCCTTAACCCTTTAGTTCCTAGACTCTGCAGCGTTCAGGGGTTGAGGAAAGAGGTGGATGTGGGACATGGAGGCCACTTAGGGGTTGGAGAGCAGTTATATGCCAGTCAATACAAAGGTGTTTTAATATCTGAATAGCCAACATATTCTTACTGATGTATAACTGCTGAATATTTCAGCCCTCAATATCATCTTATAAACCACACTTCTAAACTACATCCTGGAAGCATGCTGTAACATGTTAGAGGTATGCAAGCCTCTTTTCACCCTCATTTTACTCAAACATTTGGGAGGGAGAAAACATTATTTATATATTAAACCAAATCTGACTACCTTGCAGAAGGGTGTGTAGAACAGACATAAATATTTAGTGTGACTATGGAATGTCAAAAGAGTTTGGACATGGGGCACCTGACATGGGGGTACTCCTGGAGGCAAGACTGGAAGGCGTTGTCAGGGATACTACAATGTTGATATTTGTGTCCCCATTATACAGAAGAAGCCCTGGAAGGTTGAAGACTTTTTCTAAGGATGCATGGGGTTTGTTTTTGTTTTTGTTTTTTTTAAGGATGCATGTTTCAAATGGGGGCAAGAATTCACACTGCCTACGTCAGAGCCCCTGAAATCTCAGCAATACCACACATTTGCTTCTTAATGATGTTATTTTTAGAAATTTTAACCTTAAATAGAAAGGACACCTAGTTATTGAATAGCTATGCTTGGTGGAAGGACTAACTGAAGAGAACTTTGGCTAAGGAAGAACTTAAGGGAGAACATTGCAGAGCAATGAGCAATTGTTCCCCATGGTTAAGGAAGGCCCTTTCGAAGCTGCGCCATGGTATGTTTCAAGGTTTAGAGAGCTCCAGGCCAAGAAAACCACAGAACAAAACATTTGTCACATGATGGAAACTTCTTAACTGGGAGCGTAAGAAAATTTGACACAATCTTTTCAGCTGTAATTCAGTACACGTGTCCAAAATTTAAAGTTGCATAATGACTGCAAAAAGAGCTGAAATAAAATAAACTGTCCGACTCCTGAGGAAATGGTAGGGATAGAACTGGTGGTCTACACATGTTGCTATAGGACTGAATGTCTGTGCCCCCTTCAAATCCATATGTTGAAATCCTCATCCCCAAGATGATGCTATTTGGAGGTGAGGCTTTTGGGGGTGATTAGGTCATGAAGGTGGAACCTTTATAAGAGACTAGTGTCCTTATGAAAGGGACCCCCGGAAGCCCCCTCGCTTTTCCCACCTGTGAGGACATAGTGAGAAGAAGGCTGTCTATGCCCCAGGAGGTAGGCTGTCACTATACCCCAAATCTGCTGGTGACTTGATCTTGGACTTACAGTCTCCAACCTGAAAAATACATGATTATTGTTTAAGCCATGCAGCCCATGGTAGTTTGCAAGAGCTGCTTGAACAGAATGAGGCCCTGATTAGCTGAGGGTTACTCTCTATCCTGCATAGAGATTTGTATTACAGAGCTTGAATGAGTGACATGAGAACCCTAACTCTTCACAGCATCTAATTCTACTCCATAGGCACACTATAGAGAGAGGGGGAAGCGAAGCAGGCTCCCTGCTGAGCAGAGAGCCCGATGCGGGGCTCAATCCCAGCACCCTGGGATCATGACCTGAGCCGAAAGCAGAGGCTTTAACCCACTGAGCCACCCAGGCGCCCCTCCATAGGCACATTATATAAACACTTGTTGAAGAAATGAGTAAATAGATGAATAATTTTTTTAAGAAAAAGTTTTTCCAAAATATCTTTTTTTTTTCTTCCCTCTGTAATAATTATGCTCCAGGAAGCTATGTGTGGATAGCATGTGGTTTCAAGCCTGGAAGACACACTACTAAATAAAAGAGGATACAAGTTTGAGAGAGAATGTACCAAAAGGATTTCATACATATACTGTGAATGACAGAAGGAGAGTTTCTTTTGGAAATCGGGGTACCAGTTTTTATTCTGTCTCCATATTGGTTCACAAAATTAGTAATATCTCATATCTACCTGGTACCTCTCAATTTATAGAGCTGTCCAGTACATGCTTTATTTGACTCCTTCAGTAACTTCATGTGGTGGGAAGAGCATTATCATCCTGTGTAGGGAAAATGCACTGTTTCCTCTGATCACAGTTACAACACTTATGACCCATTATGGAGTGTGGGAGGGACCCAGATGTGTGGGCTCTCTCCCACACTCAGTAATTCTCGGACACCAGCTCAGTGTTCACAAATCACTTCCAACCCTAACCAGGGTTAGCACAGACCCCACAGGCTAAGGACTCAGACCCCCCAAGACTGGCCCCACTAGTAGGTCTCCAGGTTACCTACAACTTCCATCCAATTTGGTGGCAAATTGGAGGTTGCCACCATGCCCTCCTTGGAATTGATAATTTGCTGGAGATCCCAGAACACAGGAAAACAGTGTACCTACTAGTGGAAATTTATTACAAAGGATATCCTAAAAGGTACACATGAATAAGCAGATGAAGACGTATATAGGGCAAGGTCTGGAAGGGTCCTGAGCGTAAGAACTTCTGTCTCAATGGAGCTGGGGTGTAACATCCTCCTGGAAGGTAGATATATTCACCAACCCAGAAGCTTTCCAAAATCTCTACTTGGGAGGTTTTTATGAGGGTTTCATTATATAGGCATGACTAATTATTAACTCAATTTCCAGCCCCTGTCCTCTTTCTGGAGAATTGGTGGTGGTAGTGGGGAGCTGAAATTTCCAGGCTTCTAATCATGGTTTGGTCTCTCTGATGACCAGTCACCATCTAGGACCTCAGTTAGTGTTGCCTCACTAGAACAAAAGGTGCTCCTATCAGCTAGGAAATTCCAAGGGATTTAGAAGCTCTGTGCCAGATGTTCCAACCACTTAGGACAGTAGAAGAAATGTAAGAATTCTGTGTCAGGAACTCGGGTCAAAGACCAAATACTAGAACAAAAATTCTTCTAGCACCCCTATCTACAAGGGTTTTAGGAGCTATGTGTCAGGAAACTGACGAGGGGGCAGAGACCAATATTATCTATATCTTTCTTACTATTTCAACACCCCCATTTTCCACAGGGGAATTTGGTCCCCACAGTCACACAACTATAAAGAAAGGTAAGTTCAGACACTTTGCCCACTTGTCACTAAAGGAACACTTTCCAGTGCTCTTGTCTATCCCTCAGAGTTTAGGAAGAGAGATCAGAATATAGGAGATCTCCCGGTAGGAATAAAAAAGCAGAAAAGAAGAAGCAATGCTGCTAGAGAACCATGCTGCCCTGGCATGAACACGTTCTTAGAGTTGTCCCGAGAATTCTGGAGTGACTTCTGAGCCCTGAGTCCATGCCCTCATCAGCTTCACTTTCAGAACTTATTCTAAGCTGAGACATTTGTAGAAGCTGGAATTATGTCTGTGAGCAGAGGTGACACCCTAGGCAGATACCCAGCAACTCATTCAATTTCCTGTAGAACCTTCCAGAATAAGTAGAAATGTGATGGTGGACTTTTTTTTGGCAAACCTAAATTTTTATAGTCTTAGCTGAAGCTGAAGCTGTGGTAAGGAAATTTAGACTCAACATCCGGCACCCAACCTCTTTTCCCAAAGTTTGAATTGACATAGAATACGATCTATAAATTGCACAAATGAACTTAAAATATCATCTAGATTCATCCTGGGTGGGAGGAAATGCTAAATTGGGGTTTCCTGATGCCAACTAAAGAGTGGAAGAGAGAGAGGGAGGGACAAAGCCAGGGACCTGTTGTCCTGCTGTCTCCTGGCAGGGTCCTAACGAAGCATACCTCTTAAAACAACTTCTAAAGCAACATTTTTAAAATATAGTTGTGCCAGATCTTTTATTTTTAAAAAAATTTTTAAAAAGCTTTTATTGGGGTGCCTGGGTGGCTCAGTGGCTTAAAGCCGCTGCCTTCAGCTCAGGTCATGATCCCAGCGTTCTGGGATCGAGCCCCGCATCGGGCTCCTTGCTCAGTGGGGAGCCTGCTTCTCTCTCTGCCTCTGCCTGCCTCTCTGCCTGCTTGTGATCTCTGTCTCTCTCTCTGTCAAATAAATAAATTAATTAAAATCTTAAAAAAAAGCTTTTATTTATTTATCTGAGAGAAAGAGAGAGAGAGAGAGAGAACGTGCACACATGTGTACTTGTATACATGGGTGGGGAGGTGGCGAGGGGCAGAGGTAGAGGATCTCAAGCAGACTCTGTGCCGAGCTTAAAAACCAGTTGAGGCTGGATGCGTGGCTGGACACGAGGCTTGATGTCCTCGACCTGGGCCTCGATCCCACCACCCTGAGATCAGGACCTGAGCCGAAATTCAGAGTTGGATGCTCAACCGATGGAACCACCCAAGTGCCCCACACCAGCTCTTTTCATTATAGTGGTGTCAGTGGAACTCATGGCTTTTCATTTTCCCTCACAGAAGCTTTATGCTCAAGAAGAGGGACACTGGGGAGGGTATGTATTGTAATGAGCCCTGGGTATTATATAAAACAGATGAATCACAGGTCTGTATCCCTGAAACAAACAATCCATTATATGTTAATTAATTGAAATTAAATTTTTAATACATTTGAAAATAAAAGACCTTGCAGAGCCAGAGAGGATTAAGGATTTCCCTGGGCCAATATATACCTCTCATCTTTCCAGCTATGGTTCCCAATAAGAGAATTTTGGCCAAAAAAATCATATTCTTCCACTAGTCCTCATGAACATCATTTTAGAAAGACAATGACATATGATGAGAAATGAAAGCCAGAAGAGCCACCTGGCAGTCCCACATAACTGTGTGAAGCTGACCAAGTTCATGCCACCCTGGGCTTCATTTCCTCCTTAATAAAATAGGCAGAAATGCAGCCCTTCTCCAGGTCATGGCAATGCTTCCAGATCAAATAAGAGAGACAGCAGGAAAAGCCCCCCGAGCTCTCTCAAATAACAGAAGGCTCAACATTCCTGTTATTTGGAAAGAGAGAATTAAAAAGGTCAGTAGCTTTTTGCTTCATTAAAACCCAGGCATTTCTGTGTAAATACAAAATCAACACAAATGGACAGAATTCTGTCACTTTGCATACAATGCTTACTCAGCAATTATTCATGGTTTGTGGGCTGACCTCACCATACAGACAACTGCATGTCTGCTTGGAATGCACAGAAAACGCAGCAAGAGAAGGAACAAGTAGTGGGGAGGGCAGGTTATAATAAAAAATGCAGCCCAGAGTTCTGTTCTTCCATTTTCATACCCCTTTGCCTGTAAATGCTTCTCTGCCCAATTCTTACTCATAGATACAGCCTGATAGACCCACTCCTAGACTATAAAGTTCAAGGTTATTACACACTCATACATATGCACAAACACACACAGAGACAGACACACACACACATAGATGAACACACATACACAAACATATGCACTCCAGTGCACACATATGCACACAACTCAAACACACATATATACACATGCATACAAACACACATACATACACTTAAATACACATACAAATGCACACATACACTAACATATACACAAATACACATACAAACACATAAATATAAAAACACACGTCTACAAAACCACACAAACACAAATGCACACATATACACAAACATATATACACAAACATATACACAAACACACATACATGTACTCCTCAAACACACATATACACAAACACACAAGTATGAACACATACATACATACACTTAAATACATATATAAAAACACATATACACAAATGCACACATACACATACACAAACATACACACAAATACATATACACATACACACAAACATACAAATATAAACATATACATACATATATACACATACAAGCACATATAAGCACAGACACACAAATGCATAAGAACATTTGCACACACACATGTGTTTGTACATACACAAACGAGCACACATATAAACATGCATATAACCTACACAGAGAGAACAGCATGACAAGGAATAAGGGCTGGTAATGAGATGCTTCAGTAGCTCAGCCTCCCCACACTTCCTGTCCCTGCCTTTGGCCTTCGTATTAAAATCTATGCTGTCTGGTAGACCTCTATTGTCAGAGCTTCCAGAAAGAGAAGACGAGATACTGGGAATTTGAGTGTTAACTTAAGCAAGGCCCAGAGTTCCTCTACAAGGAATTAATAACCAGAGTTCCCTTCTTCCAGATGTTGCTCCGTAGTCTGAGCGCCCCTCCACCCACCTTCCTGCTGGCGGATGCTTCCCCCAGCTGCTGCAGACGTGCTCCAGATGTATAGTTTCCCTCTGACCAATTTCTCTGGGTCTTTACTTGCCTACTCCTCTACAGGAGAAGAGACATGCTTACCGGGGAAGGGTCAATACTGGGCTTTACTCTAGAAAACCAAGGGAAGAATTATTGTCGTCAAAAGGCAAGTGTTCTTTCATTGCCTTTCTTTCATTCTTTCTTTCTTTCATTCATGGGAAATTAAGTCATTCACCAAATAGTGACTGAGCACCCGTTGTGTGCTTGTTGTTGGGCTCCGTGTGGAAGAGACAAGGAGGACCAACATGTAGCCTTGGCCCTCAAGGACCCCCTAGAGGAGGAAACCAATCATTAGAACAGGAGAAGTGCTGGGGAGGGTAAAAAGGGATGGACTCAGGAGTCAGCAGGTGACAAGAGTGAAGGAGCAGGAAGACTTCTCAGGAAAGACAGCACTATACCCCAGAGGAGGAGGTGGTGGTTTTCCTAACAGCGAACTGCTTCAAGATACAAAACCCTCTGATGATGTTTTTTTACTTCCAATCTCTTCTTAAAAATGTTTGGATATATGTATACCTTATCTTATATGAGATATATATGTATCTCAGAGATAGCCCATTTGCCCCATCATTCTCTGTACACCTGCTGATAAATCAAGGGTTCCCTTGCCCTCTGGCCTCCCATAGGCCTCAGTCTGTGGGAACAAGGTGCAGGAGGTCTGAGGGAGGGAGGAGAGTCAGGTCAAGGCTCTTATTCCACTCTCGCATCAAGGCAGTCTTCTCTAGGAATTGCTCTTTATTTTAGGTTCCTGTTGTGGCTTCCTCTCTGCCCTCAACCCTTTGGGTTAACGAGTAGTAACAGCTCCTGTACTGATACTAGTATCCCTTGTGGTTCCTATACCTCCCACCCACACTTCACAAAAGTTGCTTTCTTAAGCTGTCCTTGAATTATTCTAATTGGAGGGCCATCTGTTTCCTGTTGCGATCTTGACGGATAGAGCAAATAGCAAATATATCAGGGACAGCAGGATGTAAAAATTACCTAAATATGTGTGCACATGTGTATGCGGGTACACATGTGCTTGTGTGTGTGTGTACATATATGCCAGTGATGATAGTGATGGAGTCTGATTTCTTCATTTATTCCACAGACATTCATTGATGGCCAATTATGTGAAAAAGACAATGGGTAAGGAAATCACACTTTCTGTATTTTATGAGACAGTGTCAGCTACAACATTTTTTGTTATGGTCAGATGATGTATTTTAATTTGGAGCTCATAAAATATGATCTCAATAGCTATGGGCGAGGGGAAGATGAGTACAATGCAATCTGTACTCTTTTGAGTTTATACTCTAGTCTAGCTTAGTTCTCCAAAGTCCAAGTCAGTAAAAGAGAGAAGCGAGTGGAGAAAGTCCAAGGTATGATCACGTACTGGATCTACATTTTGCATGTTATGCTGTGGGTAACACTTCCTTGCCTGCTGAGAGGTGAGTCTGATGCTTTGGGGTCAATGGCCTCAATGGTAACAATGAAGGTTCACCATGGGCCGGATAGCGGAAGCTTTGCGTACAATAGTGAGTCTATTCTTCACAGAAACCCTTATAAAACAGGCATGTTTTTTCTCATTTTGCAGAAAGCTGAGGCTTAAAACACTAAGCCATTAGCAGTACCAGCTTGCATCTGGATTCAAACTCTAGTCTATATCCAAGGGCCGTTCCTCTTTATTACTCTGCTGCATCGTCTCTTCCAGGAATAGACCACTCATGGCCAAGACCAGAGGGTGTCTGGTGAATAAAAGACAATTACAGGTTTGAAAGCAAAGGGCTATCCTGCAATTTTGGCTTATTCTCTGTTATTATAACTGCACAGTGAGAAATGGGCTGGGGAACCAAGGTTATAGGAATCTCCTTTTGGATCTGCATGGTAGAATCAGATCTCAGCTAACAATTTGCTCTGGGATTAGAAAGAAGGTCAAGGGGCAAACTAAACAGGCTGTACCCAGGGGTACACCAAGATTTGCTTCTGTGGAGATGATGGCAATCTAATAATTACTAGTTTGTGGAGGTAGTAGAGATTTAGCATGTCAGTGGGAGGGGTGGTAAGGGACACATTTGAAATTTAAGGCTGGATTCTACCTGTGATTAACTACACTGGGGCTAGGGGTGAGCAGCTTTGACCTATGCTTCCTTTGGGAACAGGGGCTGCCAACCTAACCACACAAGAGGAGGGTTTTTATGAGTGGTGAGCCATACAAACACTTGTAAATTTAAAGTAACCCATAAATTTTGAAGAATTCAAATTTAAGATCTGTTGATGCCTTATAAAAACCTATCTTACCTTCCCCCTATACCTTAAGTAACTATATATTATGATTTATGCCTGTTGTCCCAGAATGATTATTAATAGTGTCTCCTTTCACTCTCAAAAGTGTTGTTTTAGATGATAAATTATCACTCTACCTTTGCTGTATTTAACTGATCAATAAAAGAAAGTGAGGCAGTGGGACCCTGAGCTTCAACTACCCCAAGTCTGGTTTCAGAATGAGTGTTATCTTGTTGCATGGGCCTAAATTACTCAATTAACCTCTCTGACCGTTTCTGTGCCAAGTGAGAATAAAACATGTGGCCAGTGACTTTTATGACCAATAACAAGTCGAAATAGTTCATAAAGTTATAGATCTTGGAGCCGGAAACAATCTGGAGAGATCAGTTAGCACACAGGGCCTATGAAGAGCCATAAGAAAGTCACAATGAAGCAGTTAATCTTCCCCATGGATCCTCTGTTGTTTTGGAGAAATCTAGCAACTCAATCCAGCAAAGACGGGCGGAAGGAGAGAATCTCTGTCTCTGAGGTAGAGCTGATGATGGCTTGGAGATTAAAGCCTTTTATCAAGTAGAATTCTAACTACTGATCAGTCAGTGTATGCTTGCTTGCATTTACCATAACAAGATACCCAGTGGCCCCAGTGCCCTGCTAACAAACCTCAGAAAGCTGTCCATCCTGGATTCAGCAGTTAGTTCTGAAAGGGGATTGCAACTCATCAGTAGACTTCACAGAAAAGGGTGGGATGAGGTGGGAGGGAGGGCAACACCAAAGGCCTGTCGGCTGTAACCAGGGACACCATGACTGGATCCAGGGACTTGTTTCTTTGGTGTCTCTGACAGTCTGCTCCTCTGTCTTGTTTACTCTTACCTCAAGTCAACGGTGTCTCTAATGTCTACTCCTCAACCCAGCCCAACAATTTTATTCAGATAATGTCTGACCATTATCACTCTACAGGGAGAAAGGCATGGCAAGGTAAAGAAAGAAAAAATAAGTCACCAGAGTCATATTATTTGGCCCAAAGCATAGAAAGTGAGCTAATTCTGTTCTTAGCCTCTACTGAGACTGTAGACAGAAAGGATATAATACCTCAGCCACTTAATGGACAAACTGGAAAAGCCTGCTTCCATCCCTCTGCTCCTTCATCTGCTTGTGACCTCTCCTTTCCTCCTCTTTTTCCCATCCTAGACCCCCCCAACCCTGCCTCCTCTAAGCCAAACTGAGTCCCAGAAATGAGGGTGGGAAGTTCCACCAGATTTGCTGTGGCTGGAATCTGGAATCATTTCCAGGGCAAGAACCATAGGGTGGGTTGTTTGTGTTTTTTGTTTGTTTGTTTGTTTGTTTTAATAATGTAGGTTTCTGTGCTCATGGAATTGGAAAGTCTGCCATGCCTGCCCAATAATTATTCAGAATAAGCCAAATTCAAATTTGGGGGCCAAAAAATTTTATAAAGTACTGTGTTCCAGAACCTGTTTTTCTCCCTCTTACAATAGCTTTTAGAAGAACTGAGGAGAAACAAACAAAAATAGCCACTTTCCAATGTGTTCACTTCTAGGGGAAAACGTAAGGGTGTCCTTGAAAGAGGTTGCATCCCTCTGCAAAAAGAGCTGCCCGTAGGCTTCAGTGAGAGCAACGACTGTTTGTACATAGAGTTTGTGACATTCATCTCAATGTACTTTCATCTAGACTGTTTCTACAATTTTGCACCTTTATTGCTATGGGGCCATTTGCCACCCATTGGCCCAGCCCCAGTTCAAATTTTGCTCTTGAAACACAAATACCAAGATTAAAAATAATGTCCATAGTGATTTTAAAAACCCATGAAAACAAATCATTCCTGTGGTAGTACTCTTAAGCCAAGTTAAATTGTGGTGGATTTGCTAGGAGAGAGGCAGAAACCTATTGTGGGCTGTTCCTTGTGTCTTTTTAATTTAGCAATCAAAGGCCCAATCCAAAGTTATTTGAGTGAAAGGAGAAAGAAGTGATAATGTTAGGTGTAGGTGATGCTAATGCAATCCCTGGAGGGTTATTAGACTACCTGCCTTGCAGAATTTTGGAAACAATCTGCCAACTTCCAGATTTAATTCATTAAATAGTTACTGTTTACACTTACATGTGTATCATACTTTACAATTATAAAAGATAGTTCACAGATATCATCATCTCACATGGCCTATGTTAACAGCCCTTCAAGAAAAATACTATCATACCCATTTTATACTTGGGCACGCTGGGGCTCAAAACGTTTTTATGGAACATGACCAAGACTATAGAGTTAATACTCAACTCCACATCTGTCTGTTTTTCAGTGTGGGTTTATTTCATCTCTCCCTGCTGATCTGGTTCTGCATACTGTTAACACAAACTTGTAGCCAGCTTTCAGGGGATTACAGATTAGAAAGCATTGCTCTGTCCTCTTTGAAGCTAAAACATAAGCTCAAATAACTGTAATACAAAGCAGATGTGATCACTGTTAGAGTAGCATGAATACATGCTGTGAAGGTTTTGAAAAGGATATAACCATACCTTTTGGGGGGATCAGGAAAATCTTGATGACAGAAATAGGTTTGCATAGGAACATGGAAACTGGGCACATGGTAAGCAGGTACGATGAAGACATTGCAAACTAAAGGGATACCATGAGGAAAAGCGGGGAAACTATGGCGTGTGATGAAAATAGTAAGACACAGGTTCTGATCATAGAGCATTTGTAGGGGAGACTGAACCATATGGTAGGGTGTTTGAGTACTTCCAAAGGCTTTTTATTTAATTCTCTAGGCTGTGGGAGGCCCACATTGGAACAAAAATATTGCCCATCCAGAAGATTAGTCTGGAAACACTATGCAGACTGGATTGGCACAGGGAGAGTCTGTAAGTGGGCAGGAGCAGTGAAGAGTCCATTAAAAAACAAAGACAGTAATGACAACTGTGATGCAGTGAGAAGTGCAGACTAAAAGAGGTCAAGCAAAATCTAGGAGAAAATCAACCAAGAGTCAAGAAATAATCCCCAGTGGAAAAGACTATTCTTTGAAGGCGAGCCATTTCTTTGGGCAATTTATGAAGCTGGAGGGAAGCACCATCACAATGAATGGCCATTAAGCCTGGCGTCCCCTAGAGCACCTTGGAAGATAAAGGAGCTGCCTGGCTCCCTGACTTGTAACTTTCAGAACTCCAGAAAAATGGAGTGGATGGCTTTCTTCCATATGGAAGCCTTGGGGGCGTTTCAGTATCTGCAGAGAATTTAATGTAGGGAGAGTAATTAGGGCTGACATCAGACAAGATCCAATAAAAAGATGAATGTCCCGATTCAGAAATGAAAATAAAAATGAAGGTAATGAAGGGGATGGAAGCTAAAACAAACAAAACAAAACAAAACAACCAACCAGCCTGAGTTTATCTCTGTATCCTGAGCTGGATCCATCATGCACAATCTGCGGCAGTTCCCAGGGCATCCATTTCCTCCATAAACAACAATGACGTTCTCCTTCCCAGATGTTGAAAACGGCTAAATAACCTCCACTTTCCACTGGCAGCTCTGATAGCCTAAGTTATCTGAAATAGCACCAGCGCTGGAAGAACTATAGGCCCAGCTGGTCACTAGGATGCCCCAAGCAGAAGGGAAACAAACCGCAGTGGGAGCGGGCACAGAAATTCAGCGGCGCTAATAACCTCGGTCTGGATTACAGGAACGCGCTGGGGCTGAGACTGACACGTGGGACGCGCGCAGCCACGCCCACACGCCGGCGCACGCATGCACTCAGGGACGCTGACGCACGCACACACGCACGCATCCACCACGCGCGTACTCGCATCCATATCCCACCTCGCTCCTGACATGCTCTAAACCAGCAGGCTCTTCCTCTCGACGCCAGACGATAACGGGGATTGGAGTCCAGTTGTATTTTCCAAGGAAAACTGCCTGCCGCTGCTCATTTCTTCTGGAAGTAAGCACCGAGTTCCTCTCATTTGAAGCCGCTGCTATTAAAATAGTCTTTAATGTCTTAATCCTACCTCCCACTTCCTGACAGTGCGCTAATCCGGTAAAACTAACAAATTGGCTTCCAGAGAGCTTCGTGCCAGGCCAACCCCTCCATTTTAAGTGATAACAACAGCCCTATGGTATTTTCTGTCTCACGCAGAATCATCGAATGTGGGAACAGAGAAGAAGGCAGAGGCCTTCCAGTCCGTCAGCTCGGGTTACCTGTCAGGAAAGGGCGACCAGGACCAGACGGCATGGCTGAACCCAGGCGAGGGATTTTTTATTATTACTATTTCTAACAAAATGTGTGAGGGAAGAGGGAATTGTGTGGTGCCATGGTGGTGACCTTCGGCAGCATTAGCCTATTACAGACTTGTCCCTCTGGTGGCCTTCTGAGATGCACAACGCAGCGGGTCCTTAAGGAGGGAAGGTTAAAGGGCTGTAAGGAGTAGGTAAGTACGCTCAAATGTATTTCTTAGAAAAGGAAACAATTAAAACAATAGTTATACCGTCAGTAGCGCTTTAAAGCAGGCTTTCAGAGGGGCGGGGGGTTCTTGCTGCTTGCAAGAGCAGGCCACCAGAAAAATAATGTGACAGAAATAAAAACTCTTCTTTTCAAATGAAGAATAGAGGATACACGAATAAGTAAATGGAAGAATTATGACAGTTGGTCCTACAGAAAGTGCATCTAATAAACTATTCTTAAGGAACAAAGAAATACGTGGTTTATGTATGTATATAATATTATATGTACGTTTAAAGAATATAAGTATGTATATATCTAAAGACCCTCTCTTATGCTCAGCATGTGATCAAACTTCTGTTGTAGATCCTCAAAGCACGTTAAATGATTGAATGAAGTCCATCTCCCTGGATCAGGACTTAAGAGATATTAAGGCTTAGAAGGAGAAATCTGATCACTTTATTTTCTCCAAATTTGTAAACATTATAAGAAACTAATAGTAAAGTTTTCAGTAAATTGCTGTGCAAAGTAAGTACAATAAATGAACCATTCAAACAAAGTAACAGGTTTGAACTGACAGCTAACAAGGTGTTGGAAGTCAGGGGAGAATCTGCTAACAAGTGGTTCTCTACTATTTGTTCTAAAAATGTTGAGACATTATAGCCCATCCTCAAACTCTAGGTCTATCTAGAATCAGTTCTCTGACAAAATCAGGAAAAAATACAGGGGACACCTGGCCCTGTTGGGTGGTTAAAAATTAAACTGGACATATATGAAGTAAAATCAAAACAGTACAATCCATTAAATGGGAGAAAATATTTTCAAATCATATATCTCATCAGACCTTAATATCCAGAACATATAAAGAACTTCTACAACTCAATGACAACAGCAAAACCAAAAACTAACAACCCAATTCAAAAATGGACAAAGCCCTTCAATAAATATTTCCCCCAAAAGATATACAAATGTCCAATAAACACATGGAAAGATGCTCAACATCATAAATGGTTAGAGAAACGCAATTCAACTATAATGAGGTACTCCTTCACACTTATTAGTCTGGCCATAATAAAAAAAAAACAAGTGTTGGTGTTGATATAAAGAAATTGAACATTTGTACATTACTGGTGAGACTGTAAAATGGTGTAGTCACTGTAAAAAAACAATACAGCGAGTCCCCAAAAGCCAAATGTACAATGACTGTATTCCCCAGCAATTCCACTCTTAGGTGCAAGCAGAGACTCAAATGGATATTTGTACACCCGTGTTCATAGCAACATTATCACAACAGCCAAATGTCCCTCAATGGATAAGTGAATAAACAAAAGGTGATATATACTTACAATGGAATATTATTCAGCATTAAAAAGGAATGAAATTCTGACATATGCTACAGCATGGATGAACTTTGAAGACATTATGCTCAGTGAAATAAGCCAGACACAGAAGGACAAATACCTAGAATAGTCAAAATTAGAGAGCAGAATGGCAGTTGCTATGGGCAGAAGAGGAAGGGGAAATAGGGAGTTAGTGTTTAATGGGTAATGAGTTTTAGTTTAAGATGATGAAGTTCTGGAGGTGTATGATGGTTATGGTTGCAAGACAATGTGATAGCACTTAATGGCACTGAACTATACACATAAGAGTAGTTTAAATGGTAGATTTTATTTTATTTTATTTTTATTTCTTTTCAGCGTAACAGAATTCATAGTTTTTGCACCACTCCCAGTGCTCCATGCAATGCGTGCCTTCCATAATACCCACCACCTGGCTCCCCCAACCTCCCACCCCCACCCCTTCAAAACCCTTCGGTTGTTTTTCAGAGTCCATAGTCTCTCATGTTTCATCTCCCCTCCAATTTCCCTCAACTCCCTTCTCCTCTCCATCTCCCCATGTCCTCTGTCTTATTTGTTATGCTCCGCAAATAAGTGAAACCATATGATAATTGACTCTCTCTGCTTGACTTATTTCACTCAGCATAATCTCTTCCAGCCCCGTCCATGTTGCTACAAAAGTTGGGTATTCATCCTTTCTGATGGAGGCATAATACTCCATAGTGTATATGGACCACATCTTCTTTATCCATTCGTCTGTTGAAGGGCATATTGGTTCTTTCCACAGTTTGGCTACCGTGGCCATTGCTGCTATAAACATTGGGGTACAGATGGCCCTTCTTTTCACCACATCTGTATCTCTGGGGTAAATACCCAGTAGCGCAATTGCAGGGTCATAGGGAAGCTCTATTTTTAACTTCTTGAGGAAGCTCCACACTGTTCTCCAGAGTGGCTGCACCAACTTGCATTCCCACCAACAGTGTAAGAGGGTTCCCCTTTCTCCACATCCTCTCCAACACACGTTGTTTCCTGTCTTGCTAATTATGGCCATTCTAACTGGTTTGAGGTGGTATCTCAATGTGGTTTTAATTTGAATCTCCCTGATGGCTAGTGATGATGAACATTTTTTCATGTGTCTGATAGCCATTTGTATGTCTTCATTGGAGAAGTGTCTGTTCATATTGATAAACCATTAGCCACACTAATCCAAAAGAAAAGAGAGAAAGCTCAAATAAATAAAATTATGAATGAAAAGGGAGAGATCACAACTAACACCAAGGAAGTAGAAACAATCATCAGAAGCTATTATCAACAGTTATATGCCTATAAGTTAAGCAACCTAGATGAAATGGATGCATTCCTGGAAAAATATAAACTCCCAAAATTGAACCAGGAAGAAATTGACAACCTGAATAGACTGATATCTAGTAATGAGATTGAAGCAGTGATCAAAAACCTCCCAAAAAAACAAGAGGCCAGGACCTGATGAATTCCCTGGGGAATTCTACCAAACTTTTAAAGAGGAAATAACACCTATTCTCCTGAAGCTGTTTCAAGAAATTGAAGCAGAAGGAAAACTTCCAGACTCTTTTTATGAAGCCAGCATTACCCTGATCCCCAAACCAGGCAAGGACCACACCAAAAAGGAGAATTTCAGACCAATATCACTGATGAATATGAATGCTAAGATTCTCAACAAGATCCTAGCAAACAGGATCCAACAGCACATTAAAAAGATCATCCACCATGACCAGGTGGGATTCATCCCTGGGTTACAAGGGTGGTTCAACATTCGCAAAGCAACCAATGTGTAGAACAAATCACTAAGAGAAGAGAGAAGAACCACATGGTCCTCTCAATTGATGCAGAAAAAGCATTTGACAAAATCCAGCATCCATTCCTGATTAAAACGCTTCAAAGTATAGGGATAGAGGGAACATTCCTGAACTTCATAAAATCTATCTATGAAAAACCCACAGCAAACATCATCCTCAATGGGAAGAAGCTCACAGCCTTCCCGTTGAGATCAGGAACACGACAAGGATGCCCGCTCTCACCACTCTTGTTCAACATAGTATTAGAAGTCCTAGCAACAGCAATCAGACAACAAAGAGAAATAAAAGGTATCCAAATTGGCAAGGAAGAAGTCAAACTCTCTCTCTTCGCAGATGACATGATACTTTATATGGAAAACCCAAAAGACTCCACCCCCAAACTACTAGAACTCATTCAATTCAACTCAATTCAGTAACGTGGCAGGATACAAAGTAAATGTACAGAAATCAGTGGCTTTCTTATACACTAACAATGAAAATACAGAAAGGGAAATTAGAGAATCGATTCCATTTACTATAACACCAAGAACCATAAGATACCTGGGAATAAACCTAACCAAAGAGGTTAGGATCTGTACTCGAGGAACTACAGAACACTCATGAAAGAAATTGAAGAAGACACAAAAAGATGGAAGACCATTCCATGCTCTTGGATCGGAAGAATAAGTATTGTTAAAATGTCTATACTGCCTAGAGCAAACTATACTTTTAATGCCATTCCGATCAAAATTCCACCGGTATTTTTCGAAGAGCTGGAGCAAATAATCCTAAAATTTGTATGGAATCAGAAGAGACCCCGAATCGCTAAGGAAATGTTGAAAAACAAAAATAAAACTGGTGGCATCACGTTACCTGATTTCAAGCTTTACTACAAAGCTGTCATCACCAAGACAGCATGGTACTGGCATCAAAACAGACACATAGACCAATGGAACAGAGTAGAGAGCCCAGATATGGACCCTCAACTCTATGGTCAAATAATCTTTGACAAAGCAGGAAAAAATATACAGTGGAAAAAAGACAGTCTCTTCAATAAATGGTGCTGGGGAAATTGGACAGCTATATGTAGAAGAATGAAACTCGACCATTCTCTTACACCGTACACAAAGATAAACTTGAAACGGATAAAGGACCTCAACGTGAGACAGGAATCCATCAGAATCCTAGAGGAGAACATAGGCAGTAACCTCTTTGATATCAGCCACAGCAACTTCTTTCAAGATATGTCTCCAAAGGCAAAGGAAACAAAAGCAAAAATGAACTTTTGGGACTTCATCAAGATCAAAACCTTCTGTACAGCAAAGGAAACAGTCAACAAAACAAAGAGGCAACCCACGGAATGGGAGAAGATATTTGTAAATGACAGTACAGACAAAATGTTGATATCCAGGATCTATAAAGAACTTCTCAAACTCAACACACACAAAACAGATAATCATATCAAAAAATGGGCAGAAGATATGAACAGACACTTCTCCAATGAAGACATAAATGGTAGATTTTAAGTTGGCTTTATTTTACTACAAAAAAAGAGTTTAAGAAAATAATTTTAAACCATCTTGTTCTGATCCTGCCACAGCCACCTCTTAAATGAGTTCATAAACTGTCATAGCTACCGTTCATCTGTGTCCCTTAATTGGTCCCACAGTGAGATCCTCCTGAAGGATACAGAGACCAGACCTCTGGGTTAGATGCTCATCACATGGAGTAGCTCAGAGAGTTTGTGTTTCCAGGTTACTTACAGGAGATCTCTACTTGGAATCAGGATAAAAAGAACAGTGATCACCAGCGGAGTGTCCTTGAGATTGAAGAGAAGTGAACCCATTACTTCAGAGGAAAAGGCTCTCCTCTCAGGCTGTGATCTCCATGGGCTGCTATTGCAACTTGGGGAACTCCAGTCTCCCAGGACAAATACCCGGTTATATATTGTATATATAATGTCACTACATGACATTTTGGAAAAGGCAAAACTCTGAAGATAGTTAAAATACCACTGATTGCCAGGGGTTTGAAAGAAGGAGGGAGAAATAGATGAAGTACAAGGAATTTTTAGGACAAAGTTTCTGTATATTAGAAGAGTGGATACGTATCATGATAGATTTGTCAAAACTCCTGAAATGTACAACACAGAGTGAATCTTAATGTAAAACTGTGGACTTCAGTTAACATAATGTATCCATACTGGCTCATCAGTTTTTTTAAAAAGCACCATATTTATGCAAGATGTTAGTAAGAGGGCCTGGGGGTTGGGCAGCGAGGGAAGTTATGGGAACGCTCTACTTTCCCCTCAGTTTTTCTATAAACCTAAAACTAATCCAAAAAAAGGTTATTGAATTAAAATATATATATTGGGGAATGTTTTAAAAATGCTGATTACTGGGGCGCCTGGGTGGCTCAGTGGGTTAAGCCGCTGCCTTCGGCTCAGGTCATGATCTCAGGGTCCTGGGATCGAGTCCCACATTGGGGGTCTCTGCTCAGAAGGGAGCCTGCTTCTCTCTCTCTCTCTCTCTCTCTCTGCCTACCTCTCTGTCTACTCTGATCCCTCTCTGTCAAATAAATAAATAAAATCTTTTTTAAAATGCTGATTACTAGGCTCCAATCCAGAGATTCTGACTTGACACATGGGTTTCCCCAAAGTAGTCTTAGGCTTAAATCCAGTTTCCTGCCAAAGAGCAAGAAATTCACCAAGTTACCGAGTCAGGAAGACATGATTTTCCAGACTAGCCTATCAGCATCACCTAAGAAAAGTACACATACTTACTGATACTTTAGGAAGTCATAGAAGTAAGGGGGACTGACTGGAAGCCAAGACAATTGGTACAGTGAGTGTGAGGCTAAATGATTTCCAAATCATTGCTGGAAAAGGTTTTAAGGAACAAAATGGTCAGAGAGCTTCAGATGATAAGTGGCTTTTATACTAAATTTCTTTTTCTCAGAAGTTCCTAGGAAGGGCTTTGTTTTAGAACATGAGTCCAAAATTCATATTTGCTTTGGGCTACAGTTTCTAGAGATTTCCTTATTGGTGACTGAAACTAGAAGTGTACCTCCCATTCACTCTAGGGCTTCTTGTTTCCTTGGACTTCTCTTCCTAAACTCCAGGATTCTGGGGCATCCCTGGTCTTGGCTACTGAGCCTCAGGGTCCCTGCCCCCAACTCAACCTTCCCCCAGAAGTGGACACTGTACTGCTACTTGCTCTACAGACAGATTTGGATCTATCACTCAAATCCTTGGTCTCTTCTGGCTAATCAGATTAAGTTAACTGCATTGTCATAATGGGGGATAATGGACTATTAAATTACTCCCTCTCTGTAATTGACAGTATGTATCAAAAGCTTCTGTATTGCTCATGTCTCTTGGCCCTGCAATCCTATAAATGTCAGCAAAGCTTTATCTATAAGCATGTTCTCTTTAGAGTATGAATAGTGTTACACAGAAAATATTTTTGAGAATATTTTGTAGGGGACTACTGTGCAAGAAGTTTTCCTGTAACCATTCATCTTCATGGTCCTGAGGAGAGGAGTGAGGGAATGCCAACTAGAGATGGAGGAATTTGTGACACAGGGAAAGTCTTTGAGCAGGAAGTATATAATAATGCAAATCATTTGCCATTTCTGGAGGAGAGGGAAAGAGAGTAGGGAACTCTGGAGGGGAGGGGGGCGGGATAGGCAGATGTGGGTGTTCTGTTTTCCCTATTCTGCACCAGAATTCTGATGCAGGGCTTGTTAAATTGGTTGAACAGAAAGAACAGAACATCAGGGTTCATGGTTGTCTGGCTTAGGGCTCCTGAGAGCATCTGGGAGAAGGTTCTTATTCAGCCACATCCCACACAGGGCTGGAGTGTTGCCAGCTCAGCATTGGTGGTAGGAGGAGGCTGTTGGGATACCCCAAAGACATGTTGCTGGACTCCCTTAGTCTCTGCTAGCCCAGGAATTTACAACTGTCTATGTGCCTTAATGTGAGCACAGAGGATTGGTGGGCTGGTGACTTTGGCGCAGGACACAGAGTTAATAGTGTCCTGGGACTTCAAGATACGATGCAAATGGCTGGTACCAGGAAATCCAGTCGTAGGAGCCCATAATGGCCCAAAGGTCATAAGAGACTGTCACAGCTCAACAGATATCAGGGCCAGGACAAATCAAACCCTTCAATTTTCATTAGAGGGCAGTGAGGGTGTATATAGTAACACATGCATCCAAAGGTTTAAACCAACCACTCTACCCTTCCTGCCAGAAGTTCAGACTCAGGTCCAGGGAGGAAACCTGGAAACTGAACATTTATTCAAAGAAACTGACCTGAATAGGACTACTTAATCCAGAAAAAAACTGAGAGAATTTTCATTTTCTTCCTACAATAGTTTTGGAGGCCAGATTAGATCAATGATGGAAAATAAATGACATTTCTTGGCTCATCTGTGTAGTGCTGTGTTAAATTTTCAAACCACTGCATTTACCATATAGCCAAGTTACTCTCCAGACAGAAAGTTGGAGGACCCTTCTTCAGAGACCTAAGCCAGAGAAAGGAACATCAGTTATTGATGCTGGGGTGTTTAAAATCAGTGCTGGTGGTCCACTCATTGTCCTGTAGTGAAATCACTAATTGGCAAACTCCAGATCTCGCAGAGTTTCTGATCTCCCTTTTACTGCTCTCTCTTGAATATGAATGGACAAGCAAGGCTCAGCAGACATTTGAGTAGAACTTACAAAATGAGAGAGAGAGACGAGAAGAAAGGGGAAAGGGTACTCAGAAGAATCAGAGATAAAACAAAAAATACAGGAGAAATAAATCATTAACCTCTTCAGAGAGAAGGGGAAAGATCTTTAAAACAACAACAGATGATATGCAGAAAGGGAACAATCAGAGCTCAAGAAAGAACCTTTCAAAATTACAAATATGACAGCTGAGATTAAAAGAGACCCGAAGATAAAATTAAGGATATCTCACAGGAAATAAAACAGAAGGAGAAAGTTCAGTAGGCTAGAAAAGCATAAGAAAAAGATCAATTTAGGGAGGCTGTTTTAGTTATCTATGGCTATGTCACAAATTACCCCCAAATGTAGTGCCTTAAAACAACAATAAACATTTATTATCTCATATAGTGTTTGTAGGTCACCTAGAAATTAGCTGAGTTGTTCTGGCTTGGGGCCTGTCTTAAGGTTGTAGTCAAGATGTTGGCTAGGACTGGGGTCATCTAAGGGCTTGACTGGGCTGCAGGGCCACTCCCAAGATGGGCCCCTCACAGGGGCAGTTTTTTGCTGGCTATTGGCAGGGAGTCCAGTCCCTTGTCGTGTGGACTTCTGCATAGAGCTACTTTGTCCTCATGACATGGAAGCTGGCTTCCGTTGGAGCAGATAATCCAAAGGAGAGAGGAAGTAAAAGTTGCAGTGTCTTTCAGAAATAATATACTGATCATTCCATCACATTCTACTTGCTAGAAATAAGTCACTAATTCTGACCCAGGAAGAGAAAGCTAGAAAGGCTTAATGGTAATGAGAGAATTCACACTTTTGCTAGGTAGTGGTGTGATGAGGTGGAAAGAACATAAGTTCCATTGTCAGATGGTCCTAGTCTTGAATCTTGGCTCCCCCTCAAGAAAATTAATCTCTCCTTAGTTCCCTCTCTCAAATGGGTATGATATTGCCATTCTACCTGGTTTTAATGAGTTGAGACTAAAACACTTAAAGTGATTTGCACATAGTAGACGCCCAATTAATAATATTGTGATGTCTTTGACAAAAATAGAAAGGATATGGTTTATTCTGAAGTCATGACTAAACCCAAACCAGAACTCAGAAAAACAGCAAAATTCCCTCTGGACAACCTCACTAATTGACAGCTAAATAATTAGAATGCCCTGCTTTATCATTTCTGAATAAAGATGAGAATTCTGCCTAGAGCCCATAAGAAGAATCTTCTGGTATATGGGTGTATGGATTTGGATGAAAATTTTCAGCTAGTGAAGGTCATGTTTTGGTTGTTAGTTATTGAGGGGTCTTTTGCCAAAAAATGTTTGAATCTTCAACCTCAAAACAGAGTCTATAACAACATGATTTAATGAGTGGCAAGAAGTCATCAATCATCTTTAAGTCAAAACTTCCCCAGTCAGACTAGCATCCACTGACAAATATAGGCCTAATTGGTTCTCCATCCACCCTTCAGGGTAAATGAAGTGCATCTTTCTTTATAACCTACCTACCTTTTATGAAATCAGTGATGTGGGTTACAGTAAAACAGTACAGCTTTTTGTGATGATGTTGGTTTGGGCTATTGGGGTGTATGAATTACATTAGTCATAATGCCAACTTTGGTTTGTATATGTCTCCCCTACTTGATGCAACCATTACTGTTTTTGAACAGCAACCTTCAAGTGGGAAGAATTGAAACTAACTTTCCAAGTTCTACAGATGACTGAAACCCACCCAAAATAAAGTGACATTCCTGAAATCACACTTGTTTGTGCAGAACTAAGACCAGAGTTCAGGTCTTCTCAGGGTCCAGTGCAGCACTCATCATCTCCCATCCCATGGCACTTAGTGATAGGTGGGGACAAGCCTTCACAATCAGCTGATGGCATCAGAACAGGGTCCCTGGCCCCTTGATTTGATGTTCACTGGACAAAGCCTGCCCCAATGACATACGCTCAGGCATGGACCTTAGGCCTCAGTTTAGCTAGGGACACATTTCTCTCTTGGCCATAGTTTCTTGCCTCTAAAATAAGAAGCCTGACCTATTTTGTTAGACTGTCTTCAAGGAAGAGATAAATATTTTTTAATTAAATTAGAAATGTGTTTATAAATGTCCTAATATGACATAATAATACTTTGCCTTCAATGAAGCATTTATTCTTCTTGAGAACCTAAAAGAAATTAATATTATTTCCATTAACATAAATATTTTTTAGAGGATGAAAAATACAAAAATACTAGTAATTTCTTTTGGAGAACCACACAAGTCATTGCCCACTTTCAGATTCACTCTCTGCTCCTGCCCTACCTGCATTTTTGGGGTTCTCTTGCTCCCTAGGTGGAGGGGGCTAATGGACATGGTTTGCCTTCCACCTTGAAAGCACAGGCCAGTGCATAGTATGGGCACCCTAACCATCCTGCCATCTCAGCGAGCCCTGGGGCCTTAGCTCACACCAGCCCTAATTGTCCCACCAAGATGGCTACAGGCCTGTATACATCGGGACACCCATGGTTAGCCCTCACTACAGTCCAAGATTTTGCACCGAGGTGACACAGGCACAAAACACCCAAGAACACTCCAGACCATTATCACTTTGGCTTCAGACAGCTTGCTAGGGTTCTCTCAGTGCAAAGAACACCACAACAACTTAACTGGCATCTCCTTCAGATCCAGCCACTCTGCTAGGTTTCCCTCTGTGAGGAGTGCCCCAGGAACCCCAGGCCTGTGCCTCCATAGGCTTCAGCCACCCCACCAGAGCACCCCCTGCAGAGAGTGCCCCAGAACACTCCTTCCCATGTTGGTCTTATCTTCAACCACCTGGCTACCTGCTATGCTGAACACCTTGGGATACTCCAGCCTGCACCCAAGTCAGCTTCATCTGTCCTGCCAGGTAGCCTTCAGTGTGGAGAACCCTGGAACATCCTGGTTTGTACCTAATTCAGCTTCAACTATCCTATCAGGGCACATTTTGCACAGAGAGCCCAGGAACCACATTGACCATGACCATTCAAGCTTTAGTTGTCCTGCCAGGACATTCCTGCGCAGATTGTCCTAGGACATCCTGGCTTGAACCCCACCACAGCTTCAGCAGTCCCTTCAGGGCACTGTCAGTGTGGAGAGTTTAGGAACACCCTCATTTATATCCACTTCTGCTTTGACTATCCTGCCAGGTGCCCTCTCTGTGTATAGTCGTGGATCTCACTGGCTTGCATCCACTTTAGTTTCACCTATTCTGCTAGCACACTCTCTGTGCAGAGAGCTCAGAACTTCCTGGCCCACATACCACATATGCTCCAGCCACCCTATCAAGTGAGTTCCTGCACAGAGCACCCTGAAACATCCTGGCTGGCTCTGATTTCATCTTCAGCTGTCCTGCTAGGGTGCTCTCAGTGCATAGAACCCAGGATACCCTGGCCTGGGTTTTAGCTGTCCTGACAGGACATGCACTATGTGGAAAGCCCAGAATCCCCAGCTCATGACAGTCACAGCTTTAGCCTGCCAGCAAAAGTCACCAAGTACACACAGTTTACATAGGGCCCCACCAAACACAAGATCATTCTTTAAAGTTTAGGAGAAACAGCTGTTCTGCTTAATCCATAGAACCAAGCATAGAAGGTCAAGCAAAATAGGGAGACTGAGGAATATGCTCCAAAAGAAAGAACAAGAAAAAAAACTTAAGAAAAAGAACTAACTGAAATAGAGAAAAGCAGTATGTCTGATAAAGAAGTTAAAGTAATGATCTTAAAGCTACTCACCAGGTTGGAAAGAAGTATGGAAGAAATCAGTGATACCTTCAATCAGGGATAGAAAATATAAAAAAGAACCAATCAACATTGAAGAATACAAAACTGAAATAAAAAACACTTTGATGGAATCAACAGCAGAAGAACATATCAGTAATTTAGAAGATAGGATAATGGGAAGCAGCCAAGCTGAACAGCAAAAAGAGAAAAGAGTTTTTTAAAATGAGGATAGGTTAAGGGATCTCTTGGGCAATATCAGGCAAAAAAAAAAAAAAAAAAAAAAATTCACACTATAGGGGACCCAGAAAAAGAAGGAGAGAAATGGGTAGAAAACTTATTGAAAATGTAATAGCAAAAACCTCCCTAACCTCGGGAAGGAAATAGACATCCAAGTCCAAGAAGCACTGAGTTCCAGATCAGATGAACCAAGGAAGTCCACACCATGATACATAATAATTAAAATTTCAAAGAGTAAAGACAGAATCTTAAAAGCAGAAAGAAAGAAACAAGAATAGGACAACATATAAAATGAGGAGGGAGTAAAGAGGAAAAGAAGAGGAAAAAGGAAAAGAAAAAAATTCTTGAAGAAAAGAAAAAAAATGACCAAATTAATACAGACTTTGTTTATTTAAGATGGTTATTCATGATAATCACAAACCCAAAACCTATGACAGATACACACACAAAAAAATAAAGCCAAAACTAAGACTATAGAAACTCAAAAGTCACAAAGAAAGAGGGCAAGAGAAGAAAGGAACAAAGAACACAAAAACAACCATAAAACAAGTAACAAAATGACAGTAAGTACACACCTACCAATAATGACTTTAAATGTAAATGGCCTAAAGCTCCAAAAGACACAAGGTAGCAATGGATAAAAAGCAAGACCTGTCTATCTGCTATCTACAAGAGACTCACCTCAGACCTAAAAACACACAGACTGAAAGTGAAGGGATGAAAAAACATTTATCATACAAATGGAAGCGGAAAAAAGCCAGGGTGTCAATACTTATATCAGACAAAAAAAGACTTCCTTTTTTTAAAGATTTTACTTCTTTATGAGAGAAAGAGTGAGAGAGTTCACAAGTGGGCAGGGAGAGGCAGAGGAGGGGGAGAAAGAATCTGAGGCTAACTCTGCACAGAGCCCAGTGTGGGCCTCAGTCCCACAACCACAAGATCATGACCTGAGCTGAAACCAAGAGTCAGACACTTAATCAACTGAGCCACCCAGGTGCCCTGACAAATAGACTTAAAACAAAGACTGTAACAAGAGACAAAGAAGGGCATTATATAATGATAAAGGGATCAGTCCGACAAAAGAATATAACAATTATAAATATCTATGACCCAACACTACAGCCCCTAAATACATAAAACAAATATTAATGGACAGAAAAAGAGAAATTGATGGTAATACAATAATAGTAGGGGCCTCTAACATCTCACTTATATTAATAGATAGATTGTGCAGGTGGAAAATAAACAAGGAAACAATGTTTTTGAATGACACACTGGACCAGATGTACATAACAAGTATATGCAAAACATTCCAACCCAAACCAACAGAATATACATTCTTTTCAAATGTACATGGAATATTCTCCAGATTACATATTAGGCCACAAAACAAGCCTCAATACATTTTAAAAAGTTGGAATCATATCATGTATCTTTTCTGATCACAAGGGTATAAAACTAGAAATAAATCACAAGAAAAAAACTGGAAAAAAACACATACATGGGGATTAAACAACATAATACTAAACCAGTGGGTTAAGAAAACACTCAAATTTTAAAAAAATACTTGTAAACAAATAAAAATGAAAACACAATAGTCCAAAATCTTAGAGATATAGCAAAACAATTCTAAGAGGGAAATATATAACAATATAGGTCTAACTCAAGAAAAAGGAAAAGTTCAAATAAACAATCTAACCTTACACCTAAAGGAACTAAGAAAAGAAGAACAAGGCTCAAGGTGAGTAGAAGAAAAGAAATAATAAAGCGTAGAGCAGACTTAAATAACATAGAGACAAAGAAAGAGAGAGGGAAAGAAAGAGAAATGAAAAGAAAAGAAAAAAGAGATCAGTGAAACTAAGAGCCAGTTCTTTGAAAAGATAAAATTGATAACCATACTCATCAAGAAAAAAGAGAAAGGACCTAAGTAAATAGAATCAAGAGAGGAGAAATAACTAACACCACAGAAATGCAGAAAATTTTGAGAGAGTACTATGAGAAATTATATGTCAACAAATTGGACAACCTAGAAGGAATGGATAAGCTCCTAGAAACATACAATTCTTCCAAAACTGAACAAGGAAGAAATAGAAAATCTGAATATACTGGTTACAAGTAACAAAATTGAATTAGTAATCAAAAAACTACCAAAAAATAAATGTCCGGGACCAGGTGGTTTGACTGGTGAATTCTACCAAACATTTAAAGAAGAGGTAATACTTATTCTTCCCCATCTAGTCCAAAAAAATAGAAGAGGAAGCAAAGCTTCGAAATACATTGATGAAGCCAGTATTACCATGATACAAAAACTAAAAAAGACACCACAAAAAAAGAAAGCGACAGGCCAATACCCCTAATGAACAGAAATGCAAAATTTCTCAACAAAATATTAGCAACCCAAATTCAACAATACATTAAAAAGATCAATTACCATGATCAAGTGGGATTTACTCTGGGAATGCAGGATGGGTCAATATTTGCAAATCAATCAATGTTATACACCACATCAACAAAACAAAGGATAAAAATCAAATGATCATCTCAATAGATGCAGAAAAAGCATTTGTCAAAATTCAACAACCATTCATGATAAAACCTTTAACAAAGTGGGGTCGGAGGGAACATACTTCAATACAATAAAGGCCATATATGAAAAACCCACAGCTAACATCATATTCAATGGGGGAAAACTGAAAGCTTTTCCTCTAAGATGAGGAATAAGACAAAGATGTCCACTCTTACTGCTTTTATTCAACATGATACTGGAAATTCTAGCCACAGCAAACAGATAAGAAAAAGAAAGAGGCATTCATATTACTAAAGAAGAAATGAAAATGTCACTATTTGCAGATGACATGATACTGTATGTAGAAAATCCTAAAGACCACCAAAGGAAAAAAAATTCTAGAAGTAATAAGTGAATTCAGTAAAGTTGCAGAATAAAAAATTAATACCAATTAAACCAAGAAATTGGTAGTATTTCTATACATCAATAATAACAAAGGAGCAGAAACAGAAATTAAGACAACAAAACCATTTATAATTGCACCAAAAAGAATGAAATACCTGGAAATTAATTTAACTGAAGAGTGAAAGTTCTGTACTTCAAAAGTATAAAACAATGATGAAAGAAATCAAAGATAATACAAAAATGGAAAGATATTCCATGCTCATGAATTAGAATAATTAATATTGTTAAAATACACATATTACCCAAAGCAATCTACAAGTTCAGTGAAATCCCTATAAAAATACTAACAGAATTTTTCACAAAACTGGAAAAAAATAATCCTAAAATTTATATGGAACCATGAAAGACCCTGAATAAGCCAAAGGAATCTTGAGAAAGAATGAAGTTTTAGGCATCATAATTCCAGTTTCAAAATATACTACAAAGCTGTAGTAAGCAAAACAGTTTGGTACTGGCACACAAATAGTCATAAAGATCAATGGAACAGAATAGAGAACCCAGGAAAAAACCCACACTATTCTATAGTCAATTAATTATGAATATAAAATGGGGAAAGACAATCCCTTCAATAAGTGGTACAGGGAAAATAGGACAGCTGTTTGTAAAAGAATGAAACTGGACCAACTTTTAACATCATACACAAAAATAAACAAAATGGATGAAAGACCTAAATGGGAGACCTGAAGTTATAAAGGTCCTACAAGAGAACATAGGCAGTAATTTCTGTGACATTGGCCATAGCAGCATTTTCCCAGATATTTCTCCTAAGGCAAGGGAAACAAAAGCAAAAATAAACTGTTGAGACTATATCTCAATAAAAAGCTTTGCACAGCAAAGAAAACCGTCAATAAAACAAAAGGACAACATACTGACTGGGAGAAGATACTTGGAAATGATATCTCCAATAAGGAGTTAATATCCAAAATATATCAAGAACTTATACAACTCAACACTGAAAAAACAATCTGATTTTAAAATGGCCAGAGAGCCTGAATAGGCATTTTTCTAAAGAAGACATGCAGACAGTCAACTGACACATGTAGAGATGTTCAACTTCACTAATTACCAGGGAAATGCAAATCTCAACCACAATGAGGTATTACCTTACACCTGGCAGAATGGCTAGAATCAAAAAGCCAAGAAACAACAAGTGTTGGAGAATATGTGGAGTAAAAGGAATCCTTGTACACTGTCAGTGGGAATGCAAATTGGTGCAGTCACTGTGGAATAGTTTGGAGGCTCCTCAAAAAATTAAAAATAGAATTACCATATGATCAAATAATTCCACTACTGGGTATTTACCCAAAGAAAATGAAAACACTAATTTGAAAAGATACATGAACCCCTATGTTTATTGTAGCATTATTTATAATAGCCAAAATATGAAAACAACCCAAGTGTCCACAAATAGATGAGTGAATAAGGAATGTGGTGTGTATATATATACACATATATGTATATATACATATACGTACAATGGAATATTATGTAGCCATAAAAAGGATGAGATTGTGCCATTTGAGACAACATGGATGGACCTAGAAGGTATTATGCTAAATGAAATAAGTCACACTGAGAAAGACAAACACTCATAAGTGGAATCTAGAAAAAAAAATAACAACAACAAATGTATAAACAAACAAAAAGCAGAATCAGAGCTATAAATACAGAGAAAAAAACTGATGGTTTTAAAGGCGGGGGAGGAGGTTGAGCAAAACGGGTGAAGGGGAAAGGAAAGTACAGGCTCCCAGTTAAGTCACGAGAATAAAAGGCACAGCATAAGAAATATAGTCAATAATATTGTAAGACTGATGTATCAGGAGAGATGGTAGGTATACTTGTGATGAACATAGCACGTATAAATATACATTTAAGTGTATAAATCTGTTGAATCACTATGTTATACACTTGAAAGTAATGTGACATTGTGTGTCAGCTGTACTAAAAAAAAAAATGGGAGTGTGAGCCCTCCAGCTATATTCTTTTTTATAAAAAGATTTTAGCCACTGTGGAAAACAGCATAAAGCTTCCTCAGAAATTAAAAATATATGGAGCAGAATTCAAGAAGATAGAAACCAACTATACAAGAATATTCCTTTACAGTGGCGAACCTACGTATCTGGGAAATGAAACATCTGTTTTTGGGCCAACAGGAAACAAGACTCTTGCTTCAGCCATAAAAAAATTTTACTACCCCTTCAAACCACATTCGTCGACTAAGGAATTTCTGTTCAGTATCTTGCAAATTTTTGATGCAGTGATTGTACACAGAGAGTTCTATTTGTTTTATAATTTTGAATATTGGCTTTTACCTATGAAATTCCCTTTTATTAAAATAACTTATGAAGAAATCCCTTTACCTAACAGAAACAGAACACACTCTGGTTTATAAAATTAAAAAAATATATATATAATTATCCAGTGACCCGGCAATTATACTAAGAGGTATTTACCCAAAAATACTTATTCAAAGGGGCACATGCACCCTGATCTTATAGCACCCTGATTATTATTAATAATACTCAAATAGTCAAATTATTTAGAGCCCAAATGTTCATTGACTGATGGATAAAAAAGATGAGGTGTGTGTATTATATATCATATATATATATATCTCAGCCATCAAGAAGAATGAAATCTTGCCATTTGCAATGGCATGGATGGAACTAGGATATATCATGGTAAGTGAAATGACTCAGTCAGGAAAAGACAAATACCATATGATTTCACTCGTATGTGGAATTTAAGAAACAAATCAGATGAGGGTACCCTGGGTGGCTCAGTCAGGTAAGCTTTTGCCTTCGGCTCAGGTTGTGATCTTGGACCCCTGGGATTGAGCCCCACTTTGGGCTACTTGCTCAGTGGGGAGCCAGCTTCTCCCTCTCTCTCTGCCCCCCCCACTCACTCTCAAATAAATACATTAAATCTTTTTTAAAAAAGAAACAAAACAGATGAACATAGGGGAAAAACAGAGAGGGAGGCAAACAGAGAGGGAGGCAAATATCAAACTCAATGATAGAGAACAAACTTAGGGTTGATGGAGGGGAGGTGTGTTTTAAGGAAAGCACTTGTGTAGAGAACTGGGTATTGTGTGTAAGTGATGAATCACTAAAATTCTACTCCAGAAACAAATATTACATCATATGTTAACTAGAATTTAAATAAAAATTTGAAACAAAACAAAACAAAAACAAAATTATATTGAAGGCCATTTTCAGCACAAAGAATAAATCAAAGTTATAAGGAATGGGGAAAAAAGGATTGTTTCTGGTTATTGTAGGTACCTTGCATTATTATATAAATTTTAAGACCAGTTGGTCAATTTCTGCAAAAAAGGTGGCTGGAATTTTGAATTGTGTTGGTTTCATAAACCTCTGTGGGAAGTACTTCCATCTTAAGAAGTCTCCCAATCCATGAATATGTATGTCTTTTCATTTATTTAGGTGTTCTTTAATTTTTTTCAATGATATTTTGTAGTTTCCAGTGTACACATGTTGTGCCTCTCTTGTTTAATTTATTACTAAGTATTTTTTGATGCACTTATAAATGGAATCATTTTCTTAGTTTCATTTTTGGAGTGTTGATTGCTAGTATATAGAAACAGTTTATTTTTATATATTTATCTTGTAACCTGCAACCTTGTCAAACTTGTTCATTAAGTTCAATAGTTGTTTAGTGGATTAATTATATTTTTCTATATACAATATCATGTCACATGCAAATAGAGATCATTTTAGTATATGTGCTGCCAAAGTGAGCACACAAATAGAGTTCATTTTACTTCTTCTTTCCAGTATGGATGCTTTTTAATTTCTTTTTCTGGACTAATTGCCCCAATTAGAACAGCCAGTACCATGTTTAATAGAAGTGGAAAGAGTAGACATCTTGGTCTTTTTCCTGGTAGTGGAACAAAAGCTTTCAGTCATTCCCCATTAAGTATGATGTTAGCTGTGAATTTTTCACATTTTTTTAATCAAGTTGATAAAGTTCCCTCTTATTCCTAAATTTTTTAAATGTTTTATTAAAGGAATACACTTTTGTACCCTGCCCTAACCCATAGATCTTTTAGTCTCTACTATTCTAAAAGAATTTATTTTAGTTCCATGACTATGGCAGCAAATAGCTACCACATTTGATCTCTTCCCATAACTAGCTTATTCCCTCAGATTGAACAAAGCAGTTAAGTTACTTAGAAAAGTGTTTAGGAAGTTCCATAATGTATAAATCATACATGGTACTAAGCTTTAAAATGTAAGCAAAGAAAAAAATACTGCAGTAAAACAAAATCTGTATTTATTATTAATGCCATAGTCTGTTGTTGTTTGAGTCTTTTCTTCCTGTTACCCCACAGCAATTGGCATTAATTTGGCTTCCTCAATCATTTGTGGGAAGTGGGTAGGGATTGGAGTCATGCTTTCTTAGCTGTGTAAACTGGAGCAAATTATTTAATCTCTCTGTGCCTTAATTTCCCCATCTGTAAAATAATCCTGAATAACTAAGTTATGAAGAGACATACATCTATGTGAGGTACTTAATTTAGTGCCTGACACTTGGCAGATACACAATAAAAGTTAGCTCCTATCATCATCATCATTGTTATTATTATCAAACTTGTCAAAGTTAGCCATATATGAGCTCCGTGTCTGTATTTCACATTCCACAGGTTATTTAACATTTGTTTATGAAGAATAAGTAATTGAGGAAGCAGAAAGGAAGTCTTGATAGTCTAATAACCATCACAACAGCCACCACTTCCAGTTACCACATATTATTGAATATTCAGCTAGATCAGAGTTTGTGGGTTTGGAGATCATGGACACAGGAAGAATCATTGAAAGTCATTTTGAAAATTCAGGCCTATAGCATTTTTTACTTTATTCTTAGCATTCTCATTTACTTAAAAATAAAAACATTTTCTGGAAACAAAAAGAAAATAATGTGTTATAAATATTGCTTCTCAATATTATTAAATAGCAGAAACATTAAGCATGAGCCTCTTTGCATGTACCAGAGGGAACAGTTCCGTCCCCAAACATACACTCCCCATCACCTCAAAGATGGACCCCTGTGCTTCCTATTGCCGCAGCATGTGCAAGTCTAGGAGTGCTGGGAAGGGGAGAGTGGGGATTGTCCCTAGGGACAATCCATTTCCAAGCCCTTGTCTCTTAGATTTTCTTAACTCTGAAAGTGGGTACTTACCTTATTATCTTTTTTGGGAATTTGGGCTGAACTCTTCTTGGCCTTTCTTGCAGAGACAGATAGTTGTCTCTCAAAACACATGCTCCCTGTCCCAAGGTAGACTTATCTCTGGAAAGTAGCTACTCACCCAAGTACCACATTTTGTGCAGCCGGGTGCCACCATGCAACTGAGTTCGCTAATGGTGTGTCCACAGAAGTGATGCCACTTCATGGGCTGCTCATAAAACTCTGTAGGGTTCTCCATACTCATTTCTTTTTGGCTGGAATATAGATAATCTCTAGAGAGTTAAAGATGGCAAAGCCTCCATCACCCTTGATCCCTGTGGGCAACTGTGGGCAGGAAGCTGTTCTGCTGACCTCTTCTATTGGTACTGTTATGAGTGACAAATAAAACTCTATCGTGTTAAACTTCTGAAAGTTCAGTGTTTGTTTCAGAGGCTAGTATTAGCCTAATTTACTTTTATAAATACTGAATATTTATATAATCAGGGCTGCTTTACAGTGAGCATTTGTCTTAGTTCATTTGGACTGCTGTAACAAAATACCACAAACTGAGCAGCTTATAAACAACAGAAATTTACTTCTGGAGGCTGGACGTCTAAGAGCAGGGTGTCAGGTTGGGTTAGTCAAAGACTCCTTGCTTTGTCCTTATATGGTAGAAGGATCTAGTTACTTCTCTGGGGTGTCTTTTATAAGGGCACTAATCCTATTCAGGAGGGTTCCACCTACATGACCTAATCTCTTCCCAAAGCCCTTGGGCATTAAGTTGTCAATATATGAATTTGGTAAGGACATAAGTATTCAGAACTTAGTTGCATTTATACAGGGAGAAAGTCTTTTTTCCTAAATGGATGGGTGGATGGATAGATGGATAAAAAGAAGGAAGGAAGGGAGGAGGGAAGGAAAAGGGGAAGGAAGGAAGGAGAGAAAAGAGAAGAGAAGAGAAAAAAGAAAAAGACGAGACAGGAAGAGAAGGAGGGGGTAAAGGGGGAGGGAGGGAAGGAAGGAGGGAGGGAAACTTGATTTATTTTATAACCTGGGCTTATTGGAACACGTTGCAAGATCAACATGCATAAGCACATGCATGAATATGTATTTGTAGTCATATATGTTTATATGGATTTCTCTTACCTTCTGGGTAGTCATCAGTTCATTCTTTAAACATCAAATGCCTACAATATGCCAGGCAGTATCTGGACATTGTAGAACATAAAGGTTAGTTAGATATGGTGCTTAGCCTCCAGGGGTTCAGAGACCTAGTTTCAGTTTCTAGAGACCTAGAGCCTAGTTTTGCAGGCATCCCATATAGTCAGATAGTTCATCTCCTAAGGTGACACAGAATGCCAGCTCCACTGGATATTTTGGATCAACTCTAGAAATTTCTTGGAGCATGGGCTCACATTTCATTTTCAGTAGGAGAGTATTTTCTAGAGTGAGAAGTTTAGACCAGAACTTCCCAGAAGGAAAAATCAGCCCTCAACATGGTCTTTACATAAATTCTCAGGAGCCCAGCATTAGTGAAGACAGGGAAAAGACTAAAGGAGGAGACAAGATGACAGAAACTCATCCACATCTGAAGAGAAGTCCTTGAACCTCAAACACATAGGCTCCAGTCTCTTCCATTTCAGGTTCACTTGCTTGAAAAAATGAAACATGGACATCTTAAAACATGTTTGAGAAAGAAATCACAAAAATAAATGTTTGTGGAATCCATGAATGGGGCTCTGATAACTTCAAAGGGTTGTAAGGAAACAACATTGTTATGAATTTGGTGTAAGTGAAAAAAACATATGATTTAGATTTCCATGAAAAATAAACCCAGCTCCACAGAGGGAATAGAAATAGCACCTGAAGGCCATATGCCTTTGTGTGGGCCTTTGTGTTTGTAAACCCATAAGCCTTGCAGAAACGGTTGAGATTCTCAGGCCCTGAGCAGCATCCTAGCTTCTGCAGAGCCAGGCTCACTGGTCTGGGTAATGAAGCTTGGTTGGGTTTTCTAGAAGCTAGAATCTTCACTTGAAATTAGAGATACTTAGGGGGTCTTTTAAAGAAGATAGGTGGGAGAGATGGAGAAGGAGAGATTGAGATTTATTCTTTAAAAAGCAAGGTTTATGAACCACAGAGTATCTTTTACTCTGGATTTTATATTCAGTCATGCTCTTGTCTTTATCAGTTTGGGCTACCATAACAAATATACCACAGATGAGGTGACTTAAACAACGAATATTTTTTTTCTCACAGTTCTGGAGACTGGGAAGTCAAAGATCAAGGTGCTCATAGATCCAGTGTCTGGTGAAGACCTGCTTCCTGGTTTGTGGATGGCCATTTTCTCATTGTATTCTCACATGGCTGGGGTCTGGGTGGCAAGGGTAAGAGGAGAGCGGAGACTCTCCCCTGTCTCTTTTTATAAATCACTAATCCCATTACGAGGGCTCTACTCTTATAAGTTAATTACCTCCAAAACTTACCTCCTAATACTATCATATTGGAAGTTAAGATTTCAACAAATGAATTTTGAGAGGACATAAACTTTCTGTCCATAACAGCTCCCAGTCAAATCTGAAGGAAAAGTGAACACAGAAAAATGTTCAGTGGGAGGCATCTTCTGTTATAAACCAGGTACAGTGGTTTTGTTTGCATACTGCCTCAGAGCTGAGTAGGAAAATGTAGCAGGATTGGATTGGATATCTGCACCATGCTTAAAGGAAGAAAAGAATGAAACCACAGCATAGGATAACATAGAACCAAACTGAAAAGACAGTTGTTTGTTAGAACTTTTAGGGACATATTTTTGGGGTAATAGTCTACAATTAATGACAATAGTGTCATGTTTCCCCCTAGAAACCCCATCTACCTTCAAGGCAGCTAGAAATCTGTACAGCTTTTTGCAAATGACTTGACCCTACACTGGAGGTACTGCCCGAAAGGACCAGTGCAGCTTAAATGACTGTTCTAGGCATCCCAAATTATTAGCTGCAATTTTGTGCCTTCCTACATAAAAGAGTCCTTTAAACTCTGATCATTCTCTGATCTTCAAAAACAGATATGTATTATTCTAGAGACATGCTTTACAGCTTTGGTCACAGTGCCAAAGCCATGTCTCTTGAATCTTAACTATGATAGTTTGTTCCAGCCTGGACTTCCAACTATTAGTAGCTGCATCTCTGTGCTGTGGGTCTTTTTCTAGAGCTAAAGAACACTGTAGCCTGAGACTCAGCACACCATAGGTACCAGGCAGTTAACAACACTCAGCGGCTCTCAACTGATGACTCTTGGTATTGAATAAATACCTCAGTTCCCTCAGTCCTCAGTAGGATCATGCTAAGGCATGTGTTTTACACACTTCCCAGACTCTCCATGGTATTAAACTCCAGCTGTCCACTGTGGTGGCTAATTTAGTGTTAGGCTTCCTTTCCATGAATCGCTCCCCCATTCTCCTCCTGAGGCTTCTGAAGAAAACCTACACTAAAATAGACACTAAAATGCTAAGCTAAATTTCCATGCTTTAGCAGCCCACCTCACTTCCTAATTTTAAGCAAGAGGCTTAGAAAGTGCTTACAGCAAGTTTTGGGTACATCTAAAAGCTCCAAGCAGAGGACGCCTGGGTGGCTCAGTTGGTTAAGCGGCTGCCTTCGGCTCAGGTCATGATACCAGCGTCCTGGGATCGAGTTCCACATCGGGCTCCTTGCTCACCGGGGAGCCTGCTTCTCCCTCTGCCTCTGCCTGCCTCTCTGTCTGCCTGTGCTCGCTCTCTCTCTCCCTCTCTCTCTGACAAATAAATAAATTAAAAAAAAAAAAAAAGCTCCAAGCAGGCATAAGAAGATGAAATACCCTCTAGCAAACTCTTAAATTCCAAAGTAAAGAGGGCTGGGCTAAGCATGGGCAACCTCTATCATCATTTCCTTTCTATGTCTGTGTCTCCTCCCCCTGCTTGCTTCTTCACTCACCCTCCTATAGTTATGGAGCAAGGAAGCCTTACTGAATAACCCGAAAAGTAAAAGGAAATGTCCAGCCAACACAACACTTACAACCTGCTCGGTGGTCTGAGATTTGAGCCCAAAGCTGTGGCCTTAAATCTTTAAGATCAATTGCATTTTTACTGTTTTCTTTAGCAAAGCTTTTCCATTGATCAAAACTCACTTCAGTGTACCAACTTTCTTAAAGAATAATCAACAATTATCTTTCTTCCTTTTTGTGTTTTATTTCTTTGATAGTATAGTTTTTAGTGTGGGGAGGGGAGCGCGGTGGTTGTGCACATATGTGCATGTGAGATTCCTTTTTAACTGCCAGTGGTAGAAGTCATAACCTGAGAGTAAACCAATGAGAGATATAATGACAGAGCACACTAAATAGAGATGAAGAAGAAAGGAGAAGAGAACCACCCTCAGGGTATCAATTCCAAGTGGTGTGGAAGTCCAGCTGGGCCAGCAGGGGTAATTTATGTGGGCTATCTATCACTGAGGGCCTTAAATATATTTCTTTGTCAGCAGCTTCGCATCCTGATGTATCCTCATGGACTAGGATACTAGTATGTATCCAAACTGTAGTCTAAATGTATCCATATAGACTAGGTTGGGAGGTCATATTTTCCTTTCATTGCATGGTGATTTATTTGCAAAATTCTGAATCACAGACAAGCTTCCAAAGCCATCCTCTGAGGAGGATACAGATGCTTTTTAAAGTACCCAGTCATCATATAACACTACTTATATTCACCTGCAGTTGGTTGGTTGGTTTGTTTGTTTGTTTGTTTGTTTTAACATGCTCACTTTCAAGTACCCAAGAGAAAATCCAAACTGAGGATAATGGTACCCAAATACCAGTCAATTCATTTATTTATTGAGCACCTATAGATGGCACTAAAAAAACAAGGCCTGTGCTTATGGAGCTCTCAGTCCAGTGGGACAGAGGAATTAAATTAATAATTGTACCAAAAAAATTATTTCTCAAGTCATATACTCCTCTGTTTTCACCACATTGCTCCCCTGTAATGCCATTATACCTAAGATGACCAAACATCTGGCTTCCCTGGAACATTACCAATTTACTCCTGTTGTCCCAATGTAATTATTAATAATGACACCTTTCACTCTCAAAAGTGCCCCAGTTTCTATGGTAAATTATGTGAAGACCTAAGAATAACTACCTTGTCTATGCCACCTCAATCCCACTATTGATTTTCTGTGTTCATTTTCTTATAACAGCTAGCTCTCCACACAGATCTCATCATTCAGCAGGTATTGACTACATTCTGAACACCCCATGAGCAAGAGCAAGGAAATGAGGCAAATCTATTTCTTCACTCTATAAACCAGTTTCTCCCAGAGATGGACAATTAATCAACTTGTCAGGCAGGCAGTACTGTGTAGTGGGAAAATATTGATTAGACCGGAGTCCAAGTGCTGTTTCCAGTGACGGCTGTGCCATTTACAAGATGTCATTAAACTTGCTGGAGCCTTAATAAGTGGCCTTATCTTCAAAATGGGGATAATAATACCTGCCTGGACTATTTTAGAGGGTTGGTTTGAGAAGCAAATATACATGAAAATATCTCTAAACTGTAAAGTGCTCTACACATGTAAAGTATTATAAATATGAAAGTAGAATACACTTGATATTTTATATTATAATTGATATGGTTAATCCAAATTATGGTTCTTGCTGATAGAAACATACACTGTCTCTATGTAAAGTACACATATTTTGATGGGATGTATAATAATAATATTAAAACAGTTAATTTTATTTTATATAACATTTAATAATATTAGGAGCAAATGTGATATTTATTTTGTTTTAGAGAGGGGGAGAGAGAGAGAGTGAGCATGCACGGGGCAAGGGACAGGCAGAGGGAGAGGGGGAGAGAGAATCTTAAGCACGCTCTATGCCCAGTGTGGAGCCCCACAGGGGCTCAGTCTCATGACCCTGAGACCATGACCTGACCTGAAATCAAGAGTCCGATGTTTAACTGAATGAGTTACCCAAGTGCCCCAGTAAATCTGATATTTAATATATTTTGTATAATATATAATGTTAGGTACTCAGAAGTAGAATAAATTTCTAACTTAACACAGCCATTATGCCAACTTCTTTCATATTAAGGAATATAAGCTATAGTTCATATAGTCAGACTCACCCAACTTTCTGAATTAAAATAGCCCCAGAGGCCATCTAATATATCTATTTTGGTTTTGTCAGTGGACATCACATTTTCTTTCAACTTTGTCACCCCCATGCAGAGATCTCTGAGGTGTTTTGTTAACAAAATGCCATCAAGTTCATACAAACCTGATTAAAGTTAAGCAAAAATATATGTTAAGCAAAAATGATATTTGTCAAGATAGTATTGTTTTATACATGATGACAAACTAGTTCCTAAATAAAGGGTATAGTGACGACAGTCTGCCTGTCATGACCAGGAAATTACACTAGCAAGTGATATATCATGGGGCTCCTGAAATATTACAGTGGGTACACATAGCAGTGGAGAAAGTTCATTCATATGAATGATAAGGCAAACTGGTATATTCAGCTTCTACTAGCTCAATTATCTTACAGCCTTGAGAGGTGGGTTTTATAATTCCCATTTAACCATGAGAAAACTGCCGCTTAGAGAGGCTGTGCAGTTTACCCAACATCAAATAGCAGGTAGCCAAGGCAAGATTCAACTCCCAAGTCTTTCTGACTCCAGAGTCATGGTCTTTCCAGAAAACCACAGTGCTTGTCAATAATTTCTTCTTAAGTAGATATCTAATTTAATTATATTAACTGCATAAACCATTTGGAACTAATTTTAGTCGATGTCCCTATATTAGGATTTTCTAGAGAAACAAAATCAGTAGGATATAAAAGGAAATTTATTTTGAAGAATTGATTCACACAATAATGTAGGCTGAGAAGTGCCACAATCTGTCATCTGCAAGCTGGAGGCCCAGGAAAGCCAGTGATGTAATCTGGTATGAGTCTGAAGGCCTGAGAACCAAGGTTGATTTAAATACTCACCCAACAGCAGGGGATGAGATGAGATGTCCCAGATCATGCAATGAGGCAGAAAGGGGGGAAAATTCCTCCTTCCTCTGACTTTTTGTTCTGTTCAGGCCTTCAACAGATTGGATTATTCTCACTCATATTGGGGAGGGCAATAATCTACTTTATTAAATCCACTGAGTCAAATGATAATCTCATTTACAAACACCCTCACAGAAATACTCAGAAATAATGTTTAACCAGATATTGGGACAATCTTCTGATTCAGTCAAGTTGACACATAAAATTATCACAGTCCCTGAAAAGTTTCTCGTCACCTGGTGTTTAGAGAGGACTTAGGCAGGTGCTAAACTAATGTTGTCATCACTTGAGCCATTGACTCAAATAAATGGACTGCTAGCCACACTCACATAAATTTGGGACTAGATTTATTCAGGCACACATACTTAAACTTATTTCAACAGAGTCCTCTTCACTGGAAACAACACTATTTAATTTGTAATGAGATTAAAACGTTGAGATCACAAGAAGAATAAATGTCTTGCCACACATAGTCAAAGATCCATTGTTTTATTGCTTATTAAACAGTGGGGGAACATGAATTGGAAGGCAAGATGAAGAGTTTCCAGAGCATTCACAGACACAAATGTTGTCAGATGCAATTTATAGCCCAGTTACACTTTTCGTACATTGGTCCTCCTGGACCAATAGGGAATTAGAAGCATCTACTAAATGATTGTAAAGGTGATTATTAAGAATTAGCAGGGCTTGTTCTCCAAAGCTAAGGGCACATCTTCATTGCTCAAGCTGAGTAACAATTTGAGTCTGAGATTTACCACTGCTCTTGGCAGTTCCTTATAGCTCTATGCTTTTAAATAGTTCATTTTCCTGTACCTTAGTGGTAAAATGCAGTGGGTGCGGTTTTTACAAATCCCTCAAAGAAAACAAATTAATATACATTATTTCCCCCTGTGGCACATGGAAGCCCATCTGTCCCAGCTTAACCTGCCAAGTCAGCTCTGTCCTGAGCCAGCCAGTATTGGCTGTCGTGCAGGCTAGTGTCCAGCAAGATGTTGCCCACCTGCTGTCTCGAGGCTTGTATTGCAGAATTGGGTTATATTTCAGTGTTTGGTCATTCTAAAGTCCTGTGTGTGCTGGTGGGAAAAATAATCGGAATTCATCCTCCCAAATCAGTGGCCTTCCATGTTGGGCCTGATACACATCTGTTGGAGCTATTTAGGGGTGGCCTTGACTAAAAGCAGGTGATGACTGGTTAAATGGCTCCTCAGGATGTCTGTCTGCCCAGTAAAGGGAAAAGAACTTGAATTCTAGCTTCATATAGGAGAAATAAAGCATTAAAAGATTAGTAAGAAAATTTGGGGCAAGAGACAGCATGCTTTAGAATGATAGGAGTAGGGCGCCTGGGTGGCTCAGTTGTTAAGCGTCTGCCTTTGGCTCAGGTCATGATCCCAGGGTTCTGGAATCAAGCCCCACATCAGGCTCCCTGCTGGTCAGGAAGCCTGCTTCTCCCTCTCCCACTCCCCCTGCTTGTGTTCCCTCTCTTGCTGTGTCTCTCTCTATCAAATAAGCAAATAAAATCTCAAAAAAAAAATGAATGATGATAGGAGGAATTCCCTGGTTTCAAGGGTGTAAAACACTGTAGTGCGTTATTCAGGGAGAGGAGATTGGGAAGACTCCTTTACAAAGGGTTTAAAGCAAAAGGGTGTCTAATGACCTGCCAAACTTCTCTGAACCAGGGCATAGACTGAAATACCATTCATATTCAACCTCCACAAATCTGTGAATACCTAGCTTAATAGTATTCTAGAATCCCATCCTTGGAAATGTAGTAATGTTAACATCTAATATTTGCATTTTACTCTATAATTTCCCAAAGTACTATCATATATATTATCATATTTTATTGTTACAGGAAACCTAGGAGGAAGGTATATATTTATTTCATTCATATTTATTTAGATTATAGTTTAAATGTAATAAAATACTACAAGAGGTTTTAGTTATACCCAGAGGGGGAGCAGTATGGAGAGGGACCAAAGAGCAAAGATGGCACTCCTCAAAATAATTTCTCTCTTGGCAAAACATGTATGTGCATCTAGACTATATTATGATAGCCAGCCTTAAAATGGACTAGCTGAAAGAGACCTGAGAGATCAAGTTTATTCTATCATTTTCAAGTAAAGAAATGGGTCCATAAAAGGAAAGTGATCATACCAAGCTCACATATCAAGAGAGAGGCATAACTGAACAAAAACGAAGGTTTCATAACTCCCAACCCTCTGCTCTTTCCACTCGTCCACAGTCTCCCTTATAATTCTCATGTCTTTCAGTTTCATACCTCATTCTTACCAGAAACCTGAATATAAAACTGACCATAAGTGATCAAGAAATCATTTTAACCTATTGCCTATATGAAAAATGCTGTACATATAATTTTAAGTGTTAGTTTTAAAGGACAAGTAAGTAGGAAAAAATAGTTATTGATAGTGGTAGTAAGATTGATAGTAAAATTTTTAAAAAGCCAAGAAAAATTTAAAATTAGAAGGCAAGTCATACATCCACATTCACTGTTTTTATTCAGTAATAAATGTATTCAGCTTGTCATTAAATATTTCTGAGTGCAAACCATTTGCCAGCAACCATGGTAAGTGTGGGGCTGGAAAAAGATGAGGATGAACAGGATAGGTCCTACCAGAGAAGTTATATGTGCAAAACCACAGAAGCATAAAGGAGCAAAATACTCTTGGGTGTGGTTTAGTGTTACTGTATCCTAGAATGTTTATGTGAGTGTGGCAGTAGATAGATCTGCAGATGTAAGTGTGACCAGATCATGGAAAACCTTACATTGCCATACAAAGGAATTGATGTTGACTTTTAAGGATTTCAGATTTATATTCTCAGATTCAGATTTATATTTCACAAGGAATAATACAGTGGGAAGAATGCACTGAACGACTGGAGAACTTTTAGAAGGCTAAGAAAATTGTCCTCTAGATTCTTCAGCCATTCCTTTTCAGTGACTTTTACAGTCTTCTCCATCTGGCCTTTAACATGTTGGGGAATTGTTCTGTCCTTGTCACTACCCACTTCCTAGGTAATCTCATCCAACTCTTTGATTTTTAATCTTATAATATTATTTTTAATACTCAATAACATTTCTGTGCTCACGATCCTCAAATCTTTATTTCCTATGAAGACATGCTCAATATCATTGGGCATTGAGAAAGTACAAAAAAAAAAAAGTACAAATTAACACCACAATAAGATACCAGCTCACACCCACTAGGAAAGATGGCTATAATTAAAAATATGTACATTAACAAGTATTGGCAAGGATGTGGAGAAGTTGGAATGCTAATACATTGCTAATATGAAAAAAGAAGGTGCAACCACTGAAAAATGATTTTATAGTTTCCTAAAATGTTAAAAGCAAATTTATATGATCCAAAAATCCTCATAGGTATCAGCCCAAAAGAAATGAAAACATGCATTCATACAAAGACTTGCATGTGAATGTTCATAGCAGCATTATTCATAATAGCCAAAAAGTAGAAACAAATGTCCATCAACTGGGGAATGGATAAACAGAATGTGGCATTACAATGCAATAGAATATTATCCGGCATTAAAAAAGAATGAAGTATTGATTTTTTTTTTTTAGATTTTATTTCTTCATTTGGCCGGCAGAGATCACAAATAGGCGAGAGGCAGGCAGAGAGAGAGGAGGAAGCAGGCTCCCTGCTTGAGCAGAGAGCCCGATGCAGGGCTCAATCCCAGGACCCTAGGATCATGACCCGAGCCGAAGGCAGAGGCTTTAACCTACTGAGCCACCCAGGCACCCCTGAAGTATTGATATTATTGTTTTTTGTTACAACATAAGTGAACTTCAAAAACATCGTGCTAAGTGAAAGCTGCCAGACGCAGAAAACCACATATTATGTGGAAATGTCTAGAAAAGACAAATCTATGAAGAGAAAGATTAGTGGTTGCCTGAGGCTAACAGTGGGAACATAGGTTAATGTAAATGAACATGAGGGATCTTACAGTGGTGATGAAAGTGTTCTAAAACTGGATTGTGGAATGAAACTTGGGTAAACTTATTAAAAATCAGTAAACTTTACACTTAAATGGTGACTCTTACCATATATAAATTATACCTCAGTAAGGTCACTTGAAAAAAAAATCTTTATATCCAATCCTGACACCTTACTGGAATACAGTAATACATTCAGCCGATTACTTGACATCTTTGGATGTCTAATAAGTATCTTAAACTTAACATGGACCCAAAAAAGTGTGTTTTAAAATGAAGTGAAATTTATATAGTTAATACAAATCCAGTGTGTAACTTGATGAATTATACCCTTGAAGAGCCACCACCTAGATTCAGATATTTCCATCAGACCAGAATATTCCTTCATGCTTCTCCTCAATCAGTATCTCTGCCCCTCCAGAAGTAATCACTTTTCTGATTTCTATCACTATTGATTAGTTTTTTCTGTTCTTGAACTTCTTACAAATTGGGTCTGGCTTCTTTCACTTAACATAATGTCTATGAAAGTCTTTCAGGTTGTTGTATGTATCAGTTGTGTAATCTTTTACATTGCTGCGTGTATTATGTATTCAGTGTGTGAATATATCACAATGTGTTTATCCATATTCCTGTTGATGGGCATTTAGGTTAACTACAGTTTAGATTATTATGAATAAAGCTGCTATGAACATTCTCATACATGTCTCTTCATGGCTATAAGCACTCATTTCTATTTTCTTAGTGGAATTGTTATGCCATGGGAGATCCTTGATATTTCTCCTTAAACCTTATCTTTCTTGAATTTCCCCACATCATAAAAGCCACGGCTACCTACCTAATTGTAGGTAAATGTAACTCTTTTCTTACTTTCTACCCCATTACTTCTGTCCTTAATTCCTTCTCTGCATAGCAGCCAAGGTTTTAGAAAAGTAAGTCAGATCATATGATTCACTTGCTTAAAGCTCTTTTTTTTTTCCAAATTTCTGATAAAGTCTAAACTCCTTTCCTGACTTACACAATCCCGTTTTTGGTTTTTTTTGTTGTTGTTGTTGTTGTTGTTGTTTTTTAATATGGCCACCACCTACCTCTGAATCGTTATCTCTCGTGCATGGTGTTCCAGCTGCCTCTGGACTTCCTCTTTGAGTACACCAAGCTCATTCCAAGGGCATTGGTACCATTTCTATTCTTCAGCTGAGAATGCTAGTCCCCTGAACTTTGCATGACTAGCTCCTTCTGTTCATTTGGATCTCAACCCAAAAGTCACTACATCTGAGAGGCCTTCTCTGAACACTGAATTTAGGATAGTCACTAGCTTTTACAACAATTGTAAATTGTTGTAAGTTGAAAATCCTCTGCAGGAAAATAATGGCTATCATATTTTTATTTATTCCTTTCTTTATTGTTTATCTCTGCACAAGAATTTGTGCTCCACAAGAACAGGGAATTCATCTGCCTTGTTCATGGCATGTTGGTGCTTAAACCATGCTTGGCATTATAGAATGAACGTATGACTTCAGTGACAGCTAGAATCCAGTTGTCACTTCCTTCAGCAGATCTCAGAAACTCACATGTAGAGCTAGAGAAAGTGGATGATTGGTTGGTATAATCCAAGTTATGGGTCTGCCAGGGAATGCAGACTTTGTTCAGGAAATGGGGATGTTGAGGGTGTTGGCAGGAGAATGCCAGAAGTTATATATCTCAGAATCCAGGTTGGATCGTAAAGGGAAGAAACTATGTGGAGAGAAAATAGGATTTGGAGGAGACTAGCATGGGAGGCAGGGATTGACACAGCCAAAGAATATTTCTATCTTTGTCTTTCTGACAACTGAGAATAAGGCCAAAATAGCTGAAGAAGTATTGGGACTTACTTGCTCTGCCAGTGGTTCAATATAGCATGATTGAATTTTCCTATATAACTTATTTTATATGGTCAGTACTTGGAACTAGTCAATAAATATTTGTTGAATGGCTTGATAAATTAATGGAAGGATAAATTAAACAGCAAAGAGATAGTAATAGTTAAATGAATGAATGATAGAACACAGAACTCATGTTCTACTGTTTCTTCTGGATGTTAAAAGAAGTAATATTTTGCCATAAATTTGTCAATGTATTTTCAGGTCTCTGGTGATATGAATAGTTCCCACTCCCCACTTCCACTTACTCTAAAGGACAAGCCAAACTGTCTGGGATAGCTTTCTTATAGACTCACGATTAAGATTATCCATTTGTATATTCTTCCTATTCCACCTAATCAAATAATATTTTATATAAGTACAGTAAGTCTGCTATAAAATAAAAAACCCAAACCCCATTATCACTCAATTCTCCTCCACGGGCTCTATAAATCAGTGCTATTTTCTAAGTCCAAGATACACTAAAGTCCAAGTACAAACACCATAAATCATTAACTGTTCATTTCCGAAAATTTATTTTAACTCCAGCCAGGGGTAACTATTACTGGGATTTATTTTCACTTGCAAGCATGCAATATTATTTCAGGATAGTCAATGCTGTAATGTTGAAAGTATCAACTAAAAATAGATTTTAAATGAATGCAATAGGAAATGTTGGCAGTAGAATACAGAGTGAATGTTGTGGCTTAAATCTGCAGAGGAATCCACTGGAGCCTTGATAATGTCATCCCCCAGCTCTCAAATAAGAAGACAGCACCAAAAGGCTCTGTTGACAACTGAGGAAAAACCTCACTGCCTGAGAAAGAGTGAGGAGCCTGAAGTTCTGTGAACTCACAGAAGGACAGAAGAATAGGGAAGAAGAAATAAAGGAGGGAATAAAGTAAATGAGCCCGGAGGAATTCCCAGAGCACTATGGAGAGAGAGATTTTGTCAGAGCTCTGAGAAAAAGCAGAGACTCCATTCATCTCTGCCTTACAGTAGGCCCTTTTGTTTTGCTCATATGGTTTCTTTTTTATTCATATATCACAGAGTTGGAGTCAGGATGATCTGAGGAAAACAGGGAAGTAGGAGAAAAAGAGGAAAGAGGATAAGAATAAAGAGAAGCACTTCCTTTCACCAGAAAAAGCATTTTATTTCCACAGGGAAATGTTCTAAGATGAGTGTATCTTCCCCAACCAAGAGACTTCTTTGAAAATGCTCCCCAGGCCAATAGGTCAGTCCATCCCTGTAGAGTGCTGCTCTCTCTAACTAGCTCATTGCCTTTACTTAGACTAGGTACCAGTTCAGTGCCTCAGCTTATCTTTTTTCTCCATTTGAAAGTGTAACTTACACCCCTGACTGATGGTGATGTAAAACTTGCTGAACGTTTTGGAATATAACTTGTTCATGGACAAAAACTCTATCTCTGGGAACTTAATTCTCCTCACACTTAGCAACAGAGAGTGCTACCACGGTGGAACACTTACCATCTGCCAGTATCATGAGACAGTTTACACACAAAACTTCACTGAAATTTAACAATATTTATACATACAAATGTATAACGACCAGGAAAGACATTTTCCCCATTCTGCAGCTAAAGGAGCTGAAACACAAGAATTATAATTAACTTATTACAAAGGTAATAAATGGCTGAAAATGGACCTGAATTTACATCTGACTCCAGAGCCCAGGTTTGTCTTAAGACAGTCTTAAATCAGATGAGATAAAGTGGTAAAAATAGTGAATTTGTTGGGGGGAGAGTTAGGGAAAAGACAAAGTGTATTTCAAATCAAAGTTGGAATTACCCACACTACCACTGAGCGTATGCATTTGTACAGAGAATTGATTGTTGACTAGAAAGTGATGTGATGGTTTTCATGGATTTCAGGCCAGGTTATTGCTCCTGACCATAGCCACACCCCTTAACCTCCTTAGTCTGCTCAAATCTTATCTGTAAAATGAGATGGTCTCTTAGGGCTCTTTCAGCTCCAAAACATTCCCTTAGGATTCCCAGTGGTAGCCTATTTCTGGGTAGCCTGAAGCATGTCACATACCATCTGAGAAAGGAGGTTAGATGCAAAAATACAAAATTAGGTCAACAGCATCTACAGGACTCACTGTAGGACTAGTGACTGCAGGATGTCCAAACATTAAAACTACAAATGATTGGGGCTGATTGGGTTGGTGTGCTAAGTTTCAGTTCATTGTGGTGTTATATTAGTTGCTGTCTGTTCTGGATATTATTGCTGTGTAACAAGCAATCCCAAAACTAGTGGCTTAAAGCAACTATTTATTTTGCTCACAATTGTGGGGTCAGAAATTTGGAAAGGATTTAGAATAAGCAGTTTAACTCTGACCCACATGCATCAGCTGGGGGGTTAGGGCTAGAGGATATCCTTCAAAGTTGGCCTTCTTACCCACATATCTGAAGTTTCTTTCCACTCGGGCCCCTTTCTGTGGCTTAGACTTCTTTCAGTGTGGTGGTGTTGAGTTATTCATACTTCTAACATGGCAGGTAGTTTCCAAAAGACCAAGACAAACCTGCTAGTACTCTTAGAGGCCATGAGCTAAAGTAGAATAATGTTACAATTATACCCTATTAATCAAAGTAATCACAGAGTAGCCCATATTCACAGGGAGGGGAAACAGCTTCCACCTTTCAGTGGCAAAAGTATCAATCTGCCATAGTGTCCTACCTCAAGATTTGGCCAGAAAGGAGCCATGTAACTACTGGATCTGGAGAAACTGGAATGATCTACGATGAAGAACTATAACCACCCACTGGGTATGGCATGGTTAGCAGTTTTGCCTGCCTAGCATTCATGATCCAATCACCTTTCTTCTGGCAGTAGTACCTTGGAGAACCTGACCTCCTCAACATTCAGTTTATGTGGTTTGGATAGAGTATAGATTTTTGCCCCTGAAATATGTGAAATGGGTCTTTCGAACATCATCAGTGCCTGCAACAGTGTCTGGCACATATGAATGAAAAGAAAAAAAAAATGATTGCTTTCCTAGGACCACAAGGATTATTTCAGGTATACATGATTCATTTTCTAGGACTTTTTCTAGAATGATTAGGAAAGAGGTATCCTCTTTATGTTGGACTTGGAATTTTAGGCATGTAATGCAAAGTTATTGAGACACCACAAAGTAAATCCCTGCAAGAGAATGGAATTGACCCAGTGGAAAGGAAAGCTGAGAGATGAAAAGAGAAAGATAGAATCTTGATGACACTGTTTGACATCCAGCTGTGCCTAAAGTTAGTCTATCCCCTAGACTATTCAACTAACTAGCTAAAATCCAAAACACCAACACCACAAAATGCTGACAAGGGTGTGGAGCAACAAGAACTCATTCATTGCTGAGAATGCAAAATGGTACCAGCTAGCTATCTTTCTTTCTGTCAAATAAAATCTTTAAAAATAAAATAAAGTTCTGAGGGGGACTTGGGTGGCTCAGTCAATTAAGTTTCTAACTCTTGATTTTGGCTCAGGTTGTGATGTCATGGTTGTGAGATGGAGTGCCATGTTGGGCTCTGGGTCAGGCTCTGCACTGAGTGTGGAGCCTGCTTAAGATTCCCTCCCTTTCCCCCTCCCTGCCCATGTTCACTCTCTCTCTCTCTAATAAAAAAAGAAAGAAAGAAAGAGAAAAAGAAAAAAGACAAAAAAAACAACAACAACAACAACAACAAAATGTTCTAACAGGTCTTGAGATGAAGTCCAGTTTAGTGGCCTGGAAATGACATGAGAAGACTATGACAAGACTCTGTTGAGCCCCAACAGCAGTCAACATGGGATGTGAGGATTTCCTAACAACCAGGCAGCACTATAGTGGGGCTCCCCGTGGCTTTGGTATCAGAGAAGTAGCAGAAAATATGCCAGCCAGAATCAGGGTGCCCAATCAGGGGTAGGACTCTGGACTAGAGAATGAAGAATGGAAAGATCAAGGTAGGAGCCAAGGTATTGAAGAGACTGTCAAGACAATCAAGCGCAAAGCAAAAGCCGGATATCAAGAAATGGGAGAGGCTTAGAGTGTCAGAGTAGTGATGCCTCCAGCCAGGTCCTGTTCTGGGGATGGAAGGAGATTGAGCCTGCAAGAGGGGATTGTCTGCCCCACCCCGGGGGGCAGGAGGGAACAAAGGAGGAGAGGAGCTCTGTGTTTTAGGCCAGACAGCATCCAGTTTGATCACCACACTAGCCTACAAAAAAAGTCTGTTCGGGAAAGCAAAACTGAGTGGAGAAAGATGTGAATCTCTGTATCTCCAGGAAAACCAGAGGGTACCCTCTCACTGCCTCACCAAACACAGACTCCATGAGAAGAGTTCCCTTTATTTTTTTTTATTATTTTTTTTATTTTTTATAAACATATAAAGTATTTTTATCCCCAGGGGTACATGTCTGTGAATCGCCAGGTTTACACACTTCACAGCACTAACCATAGCACATACCCTCCCCAATGTCCATTACCCCACCCCCCTTTCCCAACCCCCCAATGCCCAGCAACCCTCAGTTTGTTTTGTGAGATTAAGAGTCACTTATGGTTTGTCTTCCTCCCAATCCCATCTTGTTTCTTTTATTCTTTTCCTAACCCCCAATGTTGCATCTCCACTTCCTCATATCAGGGATATCATATGATAGTTATCTTTCTCTGATTGACTTATTTCACTAAGCATGATACCCTCTAGTTCCATCCACGTCGTTGCAAATGGCAAGATTTCATTTCTTTTGATGGCTGCATAGTATTCCACTGTGTATATATACCACCTCTTCTTTATCCATTCATCTGTTGATGGACATCTAGGTTCTTTCCATAGTTTGGCTATTGTAGACATTGCTGCTATAAACATTTGGGTGCACGTGCCCCTTCGGATCACTACGTTAGTATCTTTAGGGTAAATACCCAGTAGTGTGATTCCTGGTTCATAGGGTAGTTCTATTTTCAACTTTTTGAGGAACCTCCACGCTGTTTTCCAGAGCGGTTGCACCAGCTTGCATTCCCACCAACAGTGTAGGAAGGTTCCCCTTTCTCTGCATCCTCGCCAGCATCTGTCATTTCCTGACTTGTTAATTTTAGCCATTCTGACTGGTGTGAGGTGATATCTCATTGTGGTTTTGATTTGTATTTCCCCGATGCCGAATGATGTGGAGCACTTTCTCATGTGTCTGTTGGCCATCTGGATGTCTTCTTTGCAGAAATGTCTGTTCGTGTCCTCTGCCCATTTCTTGATTGGATTATTTGTTCCTTGGGTGTTGAGTTTGATAAGTTCTTTATAGATTTTGGACACTAGCCCTTTATCTGATATGTCGTTTGCAAATATCTTCTCCAATTCTGTCAGTTGTCTTTTGGTTTTGTTAACTGTTTCCTTTGCTGTGAAAAAGCTTTTGATCTTGATGAAATCCCAATAGTTCATTTTTGTCCTTGCTTCCCTTGCCTTTGGCGATGTTCCTAGGAAGATGTTGCTGAGGCTGAGGTCGAAGAGGTTGCTGCCTGTGTTCTCCTCAAGGATTTTGATGGGTTCCTTTCTCACATTGAGGTCCTTCATCCATTTTGAATCTATTTTCGTGTGTGGTGTAAGGAAAAGGTCCAATTTCATTTTTCTGCAAGTGGCTGTCCAATTTTCCCAACACCATTTATTGAAGAGGCTGTCTTTTTTCCATTGGACATTCCTTCCTGCTTTGTTGAAGATTAGTTGACCATAGAGTTGAGGGTCTATTTCTGGGCTCTCTATTCTGTTCCATTGATCTATGTGTCTGTTTTTGTGCCAGTACCATACTGTCTTGATGATGACAGCTTTGTAATAGAGCTTGAAGTCCGGAATCGTGATGCCACCAACTTTGGCTTTCTTTTTCAATATTCCTGTGGCTATTCACGGTCTTTTCTGGTTCCATATAAATTTTAGGATTATTTGTTCCATTTCTTTGAAAAAAATGGGTGGGATTTTGATAGGGATTGCATTAAATGTGTAGGTTGCTTTAGGTAGCATAGACATTTTCACAACATTTGTTCTTCCAATCCAGGAGCATGGAACATTTTTCCATTTCTTTGTGCCTTCCTCAATTTCTTTCATGAGTACTTTGTAGTTTTCTGAGTATAGATTTTTAGCCTCTTTGGTTAGGTTTATTCCTAGGTATCTTATAGTTTTGGGTACAATTATAAATGGGATGGACTCCTTAATTTCTCTTTCTTCTGTCTTGTTGTTGGTGTAGAGAAATGCAACTGATTTCTGTGCATTGATTTTATATCCTGACATTTTACTAAATTCCTGTACAAGTTCTAGCAGTTTTTTTTTTAAAGATTTTATTTATTTGTTTGACACAGAGAGAGAGAGAGATCACAAGTAGGCAGAGAGGCAGGTAGAGAGAGAGGAGGAATCAGGCTCCCCACTGAGCAGAGAGCCCGATGTGGGGCTTGATCCCAGGACCCTGGGACCATGACCTGAGCCGAAGGCAGAGGCTTTAACCCACTGAGCCACCCAGGCGCCCCTCTAGCAGTTTTGAAGTGGAGTCTTTTGGGTTTTCCACATAGAGTATCATATCATCTGCAAAGAGTGAGAGTTTGGCTTCTTCTTTGCCGATTTGGATGCTTTTAATTTCTTTCTGTTGTCTGATTGCTGAGGCTAGGACTTCTAGTACTATGTTGAAAAGCAGTGGTGATAGTGGACATCCCTGCCGTGTTCCTGACCTTAACGGAAAAGCGTTCAGTTTTTCTCCATTGAGAATGATATTTGCGGTGGGTTTTTCATAGATGGCTTTGATAATATTGAGGTATGTGCCCTCTATCCCTACACTTTGAAGAGTTTTGATCAGGAAGGGATGCTGTACTTTGTCAAATGCTTTTTCAGCATCTATTGAGAGTATCATGTGGTTCTTGTTCTTTCTTTTATTAATGTGCTGTATCACAATAATTGATTTGCGGATGTTGAACCAACCTTGCACCCCTGGAATAAATCCCACTTGGTCGTGGTGAATAATCCTTTTAATGTACTGTTGAATCCTATTGGCTAGTATTTTGGTGAGAATTTTCGCATCTGTGTTCATCAAGGATATTGGTCTGTAATTCTCTTTTTTGATGGGGTTCTTGTCTGGTTTTGGGATCAAGGTGATGCTGGCCTCATAAAATGAGTTTGAAAGTTTTCCTTCCATTTCTATTTTTTGGAACAGTTTCAGGAGAATAGGAATTAATTCTTCTTTAAATGTTTGGTAGAATTCCCCTGGGAAGCCGTCTGGCCCTGGGCTTTTGTTTGTCTGGAGATTTTTGATGACTGTTTCAATCTCCTTACTGGTTATGGGTCTGTTCAGGTTTTCTATTTCTTCCTGGTTCAGTTGT
>PISX010008247.1:0-74135 GCA_004024625.1 Mellivora capensis | reverse complement strand
GGAGTGGGTGAGAAGCTGGGGAAAGGACCGACGGCACACGAAGAAAAGCCTTACGGAGGGGAAGTTCTCGCTACGATTCCTATCATCATCGGGCCGGCTTCTCCCAAAGCCCCGGAGCTTCCTGGGGGCCCTGCTCTCTGGGACCACAGGCGGCACCGCGTCAAGACAACCCTGAGCAGCCGCTGAAGGAGCCTCTGGGCACAGACACAGCTGTCGTCACACGACCTCCCAAACACGGGAGCTCCCTGCTCCCCAGCATGTCGGCCCAGGCTCAGGGGCTGGCACAGGACCGCGTGTCGGGGGAGTGGCAGGAGGGCTGTTCAGGGCTACGCCCGGGGCGGGGGGTGGGCCTGGCTGTGGGGGCCTCGGGCCCTGGCCCGTAGCCGGGGAGGTAGGGGCTCATGCCAGGGCCATCTGGGCAGGGCGCGGTGCCGGCAGCCACAGTGGGCTGTGTGGAGCGCCCAGTGCACAGGAACCCCCAGCCCTCAGCCAGCAGCACCAGGGTGGCTGCGGTTCCACGACCGTCACAGAGCCCTCACGTCACCAGGGACCGGCAGGAAAGGTCACAGCAGGTCCTCTTCCCCTGCACTCCCACCCTGCCGGCTCACTGGGCAGAGGGGTGAACAGGCCCTTCTCTGGTGGGATGGAGGCAATGCCTGGGTGGCTGGGGCTGGCTCTGGGAGCACGAGATGCTTCCTGCTGGGAAGAGTCAACCTAAAGGTCTTCGAAGACAGCAAAGGCTGACCTGGCCTCCCCCAGATGGCCCAGACCCCAGCTCGGGTGCAGACGAGAAGAACATTGTCTGCAGCCCTCAGCATTCAGGGACTCTCCCAGCTGGGACAGCAGGGCCCCCTCTCCAGGGGGCGCAGGCGCAGAGGGAATTCCCAGCTCATCTTCCCGCACGTCCAGCAGGAGAGTGAGCTTCAGAGCTTTCGTCCTCTGCCGACACCGGTTCCACCCCACTGTCCCCTGGAGTGGCCTCACCTCCTCTGGCACGGGGCTGTGGGACTGTGAAGCCCCCAACACCCAACACAATCCCAGAGAAGAGGGGGAGTGGAGCTCCTCACGCCAGAACTCGGGAGGCTTTTGTCACCAGAGTCCCCTGTGTGCACCTGCACTCCCAGCCCACCACTAGGGAAATAGGTGTGGACCGTGTCCCTACAGCCACATGGACCTCCAGGCTGGGGACAGACGTGGGTGGAAGCTCTGCTGGGAAAGGGGGAAGGAGCCGTGGATGCGGGACAGGCAGGCAGCAGGGCCAGACGTTCACACACTTTCATGTCAGGTCCGTGTTCAGGCTCCAGGTGGTTCAAAGCGTGAGCTCACTTTCTTCCACTAAGTCACTTGAAATTAAGTCCACGAAGTGAACACCAATGTTTTATTTCACCTAAGGAGTAAATGTGATGGTGAATTTTGTGTTGTTGTTGTTGTTCTTGTGTATTTTTGGCATCCCCATTCAGAAGCATCAAGAATTCTCTTTGTGCTGGCCCCAGAAGAGCCTTTTTCCAAGAGAAACCAGGACAGGTAGAGGTACCCAGGACTTCGAGTCCTGCAAAAACCGCCCCAGCGTCCTCACAGCGCATCACAGGGGCCGGCCTGAGCTCAGGGCCACACGACAAAGGGCAGCAACAAGGGAGCGCTGCCCAGAACCTGTCGCCCAGGAAACAAAGCCATCATGTCACTTCCACCCATCAGACCCTCCTCTTACTTCCGGAACTCAAATCAGAGTTTGGAAGAGCCGTGGTGTGGGGACGAGAGACGGAGAGATGGGCTGGGTTTAGGAATTTTCTAGAACTCGTCCCTCAGGAGTTCTCTGCCTTCTTTGAGAGAAGTATGGACCTTTCAGGGAAAATTCAGACACACACCCAGCAGGAGGGACAACAGGAAGCACCGAGGGTGGGGGGCCGGGGTGGTGAGCCTTCCCTCTAGGCCGCGCTGACGCCAGCACCACACCTGCAGCCCAACTCCGTGCCCCCTCCAGGAAGAAACCATGCCAGGAGCCTGGCCACAACCTTACAGAAAGGAAATACCACTCCTTAGGGACGTTCCAGGACACACCACGGACCCACTGCTCCCAAAGCTGGTGTCTGCAAAGCAGGGGAGTCACCCCTCGTCACCATGGTGGCCTTCCCCTCCCTCGGGGCCCATCGTCAGACTCCTTCCTGCCTGCCCGGCCAGAGGGACGCTCCATGCCCTCCATGCTCATCTCCGGGACTGTGTCCTCCCTCGCACGACCCCGGCACACAAGACCTCCAGTTGTCTGCACACCCAAGGACCTGAGGCCAAAGTTGCCTCATGTATGTTCCCCAGCAGGCCCCGCGTCGGCGTGTTTGGTCAGACGGCCCACGTTCCTCGAATCCTGACTTCCTTGTTGCTGTATCTGTAAGCTTGACTCCACGCGTTCCAAATACATTTTCGGCTCAAGTGTTTCTTTCTGCTTGTACATCTCTTCCCAGCCCCACCTTGAGAACTTGGATTGGCTTTTCTGTTCTAGCAAGGTGCAGATTAGTCCTTTTCACAGCCCGAGTTCGAGCAAGTCGGACTCCCGGGTCAGTTTCCACCGTTTGGGGGGATGACACACCCCCGTAAAAACAACGTAGGTCTGAGCAAATCCCAGCCTGGGGTGTCCGCTGGGAGGGGCTGGGGATGGAAAGAGCGTCCACAGTTTCCATAAATGAAAACGTCTCGGGCATCGTCTTGTCCCTGTTTGCCCCCTCCCGCCGCCCCACGGAGAACTGAATGTCCTCTTCAAGGGTGAGCGTTGATGTTATGCATTTTTGTTGCTTTGCTGGAGCAGCATCAGGTCGGAGGCACGTGGGCTGCTCTCCAAGCCTGTAGCCGTGGTCCCACGTCAGCGTGTGGGTGGTGAGCGCACAGTACCTGCGGCAAACATGCCCGAAGACTATGGTTGGGGGCATTTTCTCCGGCTTATGCTGACTTCCCTCAGCCCCATGTCCGCACAGGGGATTCGAGGGCACCTGCGAGAGACTCATGGACAAAGAGAGTGTGCTCGGATGAAAGAAAGGAGACCGCGCTTTCCCGATGTCCCTAGCTCAGATTCTCAGGGTGTTCTGAGGGGCAACCAAGCCAAAGATGACATCTTACGCTATGGATCCTGGTTTTCGAATGGAAGATCTATTTGGATCCAAAGTAAAACGCCTTAATTTTCTTTTCTCTTTTCTCTTTTTTTTTCATCTTTGTTGTTATGAGAAAAGGCAGGTTCATTTCAATTTGGGAAACACCCGCAGATGACCACAATTTCAGGTGCCTTCAACCACCACACTCATCTTCCTCTCCGTTGTTTCCAAACTGGGACAGGATTAAACAGAGGGCTCCCCGGCGTCTGGGCACCAGCCTCTGGGTCCTTCCTGGGCGTACCGTCTCTACAGCAGCCAGCACACCTCCCTCGTTCTGCTCCAATAGGTCCACAGCACCTGTAGGGCAGGGGTACCCCCAGGTAAGGGTACCAACACCGCAGTTGCCCAGTGGGCTTGGACCTGTGCAGACGCCGACCTTCGTGGCATAGGGATTGCAATCCGGGACCCAGTCCTTAACCTCGACCAGTGCTGTTTTCAGGGAGAAAGAATATTGCTTTGGGCTGGCAAAGCTTCCTCGGCACAGCAGGACGTAAATTTCCCCCAAACATCCATATCCTCTGAATGATGGCGGCACTAATGTTGACTCAGAAGGAAAAAAAAAAACCAAAAAACTTCCGAATGGAATCGTCCCAGATTAAAATATAGTATCTATCTTTATTCACATGATGGTGTATTTCAAATAAAATCTCCAAGCTACATTTTGAGAAGCAGACTCAATGGCAGCCCACAAAATTTATCTCTCAAGAGAAAGACAATGAAAATACAGATGCCAGTTGTTGCCATCAGCTCGAAAGAGGGAGGGATTCACTCGGGTGTAAAGTCTGGGCTCGCAGGCCCTCCCCCGGCGAGGCTGCCCTCCACGGACAGGAGCGTGTGCGCCGCTGAACCAGCACTCCCTGAAGACCTACTGTGCTCACTGTGCACCGAGCACGTAACTGTCGTCGCCCGTCGCCTAATGCGGAAATGATCAGAAACATGAAGCACACGGGATCCAAAATGAAAACGGCCACGTGACCATCAACAGAGACAGAAAGCAGCTGGAAGCCCGTTTCTTTGTCTCTAGTGTGTGTGGAGTCTGCAAAACTCGGCGTGCATTGCTTCTCTCAAGCTTCAAAGCCTCTATGAGACGTACACTGTGACTATCTGCATTTTGTAGGTAAGGAAGCTGAGACACAGAGAGAAACTTGCCTAAGGTCACACAGCAGGAGTCAGAATCAGGGTCCAGATACAAGGCCAGTGCTCTGCTCACTCCGCTAGTGTGTCCAGCAGACCTGGCACAAGTGTATGGGTGCACCTCCAACACACACAGACACACACACACACACATAGACACACAGACACACACATGGACACACACACGGCAGCAGTTTGCTTCTCCAAGACCCAGGTCTGGTGTCATCTCTCCTCCCGTGGTCTTTAACCAGTCCCTGAATCATCTTTCGAACTTTCTGTATTGCCGAAGATGGCGGGGACCACGGACCCAGCCGTAAAGAATCTGAAGAAAAACGTACGGACCCTCTTCCTCCTGAAGGGCACACTCCAGCGGGCCTGGGAAGCCCACTTCCAGGATTAACCGCGAGCCTCCAGCTAAGAACTTTTACGCCGAAGGACCTCTTGTGAGGCCTCGCTGGTGGCGGCATGAAGCACCTGTCGGTTTGATGTAGCTTGCGTGGTGTTCATCCATCGTGAGTCACCCGGGGAGCCGCCATGGCGGAGTTCTATTGATTGCTATTAGATTTGTTTTGTTTTCATCGTGACTCATATTCAAAACTGAATTAAGGTCTGTGGAGAAACACCCATCAAATGCTTCTCAAGGCGCAGAATGCCATTATTACAGCCTTGAGAATCCACCCACGATTTTTTTCCCAGGAGCCCACTCAACTGGAGAGGAGAACATTAACTAATTGGATAATCAGCATGCAAATGCGGGAGGCTGGGATCCAAGCAGAGCCAGTGAGGCGCTCCGTCCGTCCAGGCTGGACGCCCCCTGGACCCGGACCGGAGGCCGGACTCCTGCTACCCGTCTCAGGACTGGAGGGAATCGGGTCTTAACTCTGTCTCTCGACCGGCTGCTTAAACTGCCGTCTGAAGACACTGCCCTCCTGGCTGTCGTCGATCCAAATTAAACCTATTTGTTCACAAGCCCAGAAGATGAGAGCAGACTCAGGGCTGCCTGCATTACAGGGGGGAGTAAGGCGAAGCTGGGAGCCTGCAGGTGCAGGGAGGGGTGCAGGCAAGTGCTAATTCGCCCCGAATGCACCGCTAACCACTTCGGGAGCAGATTCCTGTCTGGCTTTTATTCAGGAGCTGAGCTTCTCTCTCGCTTTTTAATCTTTTTTTTTTTTTTTTTTAATCTCTGTGTGATCACTGCCTTCCTGCGAAATTTGCAGTGAGATGCTGCAGACGTGCGGCCTGCGGCTGAATGAGCAGAGCAGGGAGAGGGAGCTCCCAGCTGGCTGTCGCCAGCTGTGCACGGCCCAGAGGTCCCACTCCTCACCCAGCCCAGGAGCAGAAGCCTTGCACTGACAGGCTGCGGATCTGCCTCCCCTAATCTCAGCTAAGGAATGAGCTGTGGTTGAAATTCAGCTTTTAATCTCTCCGGTTCAAGTCAGCTGAGCTACCTCAAAAGGCAGTGAGTGCAAAGGAGGTCTGTGCGTCAGGGGAAGCTTTACCACATTCCAGACTTTGAATTGAGTGTTTCCAGTCCTCCAGCGGGCCTCATTAGCCCTCCTCTCCCCGCGCCACCAACCAAGGCCCCCCACAGCCACGGAGGAGGAACAGGGAGTGGGAGGACTGGGGAAGGTCCCCGTCCTTAGGGCACCACCCACACCTCTGTGATTCCTAATGAGCACACCCCTGGGGCTCAGACGCAGGCTCTGGGAAGGAAACTGGCTTCATAGAGGGGAGCCCTTGCCGACAGAGAACACAGGCGGAAGCCCCTCGAGGCAGGCACCTCCCTGGTAAGGTAGGGGGTCATCCGAGTCTGCGGTGGGGAAGGGGGGTACCATGGCGCACCCCGAGGGGTCTCCCTCTGCCCTCTGCCAGCAGCAGGCCACCGGCTATGCCTCTACCGTGGAAAGGGACCGAGATGGTGACCGAAGTCTGAGTCGCTACATGAAGAGCCTAACCACCACCATCCTAATCTAAATGCTGAAGCCGAGTCTTTAGACAGCCGGACTGCAGCTCCGGCTTGCTCTGCAGCAGAGAGGACCCTGAGGAAGAAAGGAGCAGCTGCCTACACAAACACAACACAACAGCGGACGAAGCGACCCGTTGGTCTGTGCACATCCCAGCGAAGGTGAGGGAGTCTGGGACCCGAGGATGAGACACAGACCAGGGCCAGGCGGGCGGCGGACTCCCTCGGAGGAGGGCACGGGGAGGTGGGTGGCCCACCCGGAGGCCCGGGTACCCTCGTGTCCTGGGAGCAGTGGACACGTGAGGAGGTAAGAAGGGTGGTCTGGCCCTTAACGGCTCTGCCTACGGGGACCTGAGCTTCCTCCGAGCAGCACCGCTCTCTCCCCACTGGAGTAAGAAAAGGAAACAAAGAAACTCAGTGAAATCTACATGTTCAGGGGGACAAGTTCATCCTGGCTTTCGGGTTCCAGTGAGATTATAGTAACATGGGTGTTGTGGACTGAATAGTGTCCCCCCACAGTCCCTAGGTTGAAGCCCTAATCCCCAATGTCACTGTGTGTGAAGGTAGGGCCTTCAGGGAGGTAATCAAGGTTAGAGGCGGTCAGGAGGGCGGGGTTCTAATCCAACAGGACGGGTGTCTGTGGAAGACCGGGGGTGCACACAGAGCAAAGGCCGTGGGAAGACAGAGGGAGGTGGCGGCCATCCACACACCAGGAAGGGACTTCTCACTGAAACCAACCCTGCTGGCCCCAGGACCTTGGACGTCCAGCCTCCAGAACTGGAAGAAACAGATTTCTGTTGTTTGAAGCTCCCGTCTCTGGGACTTGGTGCGGGGGTCGGAACTGAGACAATGAGCTTTCCCGAAACTTAGCGACACGAGTTCCTAGAACAAGACAGAAGGTTCCTTCGGGGCCTTGGTGCACACCATCACCCTAACGGAACGTCCCACCCCAAGGTGCAGCCCCCAAATATATATGTTGGTTTTGCAGCAGAAAGACCACCGCTCTGGATGGATGGGGGGTGGGGGCAGAATGGGAGGACCGCACGGCAGCCCAGGAGGTTGGGTGTTCGGCATTTTGACTGGAAATGAGCAATCAATATGTTAAGTACATGCAAGTAACATGCAAATCAGCACCTGACCTTTCCAAAGGAAATGTCTGCATCCTTCCCATGCAGAATGGCGGGGCTGGCGTTCTCCTGCGCGTGCAGGCTGCAAGCTGCGGAGTAAAGGCGTGAGAGCTAGATTCTTTTTTAAAAAAGGCTTTTAAAACCACAAACAGAATATTTGCATCTTTGTATCTGAGCAACCAGGAAGCCGAGTGTGCCTGTGGGTGCCGAGTGCACACACGCGCGCACACACAAGCCGCCGCGGTGAGGCTGCAGGGGAGGAGGGATAAGGAGCCGCTGTCACGGTCACTGGCGTGTGGTTTCTCGGTACCCGCTGTGCCCGCGCCGTGCTCACCAAGGCGCCCACCGGCAGGCAGACGGCTCGACACCTTCCAATTTGCAATCTGCGAAGGCCAACGCGGGGGAGCCAGAGGAGCAGCCAGGGTCAGACCCCGAGGGAGCAGAAACCAGACGTCTGGGGAATCCGAGGGCCAGGATAAGCCTCATCGTTGAGAGCTTTGCGCCAAGAGCAGTTACAGGGAATAACAGCAAGGAGCTTCCCGGGGTTCGGCGGCAGGACCCGAAGCAGCGGCGTGCTACAGCGACTCCGGCTTGGCGGCACGTGGCCCGGCTGCGGGGGGCGGGGGGAAGGGACCTGCGGAGGGCTGCACCCGAAGGAGTCAGGGCGGAGGGCTTCCTGTCCCCTCACTAGCTTTAGGTGACGTGCAGAGAACGTGTCAGGCCGCTTTATTCACCACGTAGGCCTGAGGACTGGCCTGTCACTGCCGCGTGAGACGGCTCAGGTGGGGGTCCTGTCTCCTCTGCCCCTGCCTCGGTCTCGTCTGGCAAACCGGCATGACAGGGACACCGCCCTGGCCCCCGAGGGCTGCTCTGAAGAGGAAAGGGACGGCGCCATGACGCCCGCTCCAGCACACAGCCCTGCGGACAGGGAGGGCCCAGCGAGGCAGCCCCGAACTGACGTACTTCGCACAGGTTTTCTTTGCCCCTTTTGTTGGTTTCAGCTTCAAGTTTGCGAAACAGCATCGCTCGGCTCTGGGGAAGTGTTTGGTCTGAAGCCCAGGCACCACTCAGCTCTCTGTCACCTGGGCTAGCGGAGAGGACATGTCACTGTCCCCCAGAGCCACGTCCTGCCAGCTCAGCCGCGGCTTCCCCGGGGTCCCCGGCACAGCAGCCTCCCACGAGGACAGCTGGCGACACACTGCGTAGAACATCCCCTCAGCCCTCACCAAGGTCTCCTGAGTGGGCCGCTCGGCCAGAGGCTCCCCCCGTAAACTCTTCCTCCAGGAGAAGAGAGCGCTGCTTCACTTCCTCTTCGCTTCCTCCTTCACCAGGGGGTGGCGGCCAGGGAGGCACACTCATCCGATGTGAATCGGAGGCTCGCTCGTCCACCAGCGCTCTGGAGGCAGAAGCAGTCTCTCGGCCGCTCCAGCCCGAGGCCCATCTGCTACTCCGTGGCTAGGTTCCCGACGGCAGGGCTGGGCGTGCCGAGCCCGAGCCAGCGTGCGTCCTCAGCCTACCCACGGCCTTCCTCCCTCCTGCTTTCTCTGTGGGGAACTCGAGGCGGCAAGCAGGTGTGGTTCTCCTGTCCACACAGCTGGACTCCTGGGAGACCTTGCCCTTGGAGGGAAGAAAGATCAAGCACTGGGTCTGGTGATAAGCAGGAAGGCATTCAAGTGCCCACCGCTGGAAGATACTGAGCTCGACTCGGAGAAGCGGTCTGCAACTCTGCCAGGACACGCACGGATGTGAAAGGGCCGGCGCCCGCACAATCTCCTCTTCTCGTAAGAAGAGAGCCCGGTGGAAGCCTGGAACTCACCCCACGAGAAGCCTCAGCCCTGAGCATGGTCCAGTCTCTGACTTGGCAAAAGGCGTCCTTCAGGACCCTGGGTCGTCACGTCACTTCCCGGTACAAGAGCGATTTCGATTTTCCGTCTGGCTGCGCAGTGATAAAGAAAACAATAAAGGGGCAGCGGGGGTGGGGAACACGGAGAAGACATTTCAGACGCTCTGTGTGTGCACACTCGTGTGTTTCTCGGTCTCCCTCGTGTCCCGTCATGTTCCAGTCAACAGGCAAGTGCCTCACGCTCCCCGCACAGCTGAACGGGAGCTTCCCCAGGGAAGGCACCACAGCCCAGAAGGAACGGGTTGGGTTTTGTAAGAATTGAGTTCTCTGTCTTTCACCGGGTTCCTGGAAAACTCAGTAGATAGAGGTATCTCCCCAAAGTTCTGGGGCATGAAGCTATGGGGAACATGTTTATTAGGAATCTGTGAACTGCATCAAAGATAAATGCAAAAAGGGCAAACTGCGTAAGTGGTAAAATACATCCAACAGCGTCCTTGAGACGTCACTGTTTGCCCGATTAGACACGGACGCGGGGCCCGAGGGTCCAGCCTGACCTTTCCACTCACCCCTAGTCCCCTACTAACACTACCTGCGCTGTGATGTTGGGACAAAAAGGCTCTGGAAACAGGGGCCGAAAATTTCTGTGGGTGGTGATGCTTTCACCAGGAGTCAAGATGCGTCGGTGGAAGGAATCTGAGGGCAAAGAAAAGATTGTGGGAGTTCAAGCTGTGATGATGCGGAATGACCCAGGGTCATGACGCCCCGATTACTCAGTGCCTTGTCCTTCCTTCTGGTTAACTTAACCCGGCTCTGACGTGTTTATGAGACGTTCCTTGCTGATTGTGGTCTGGTAAAGAAGCAGGGGAGATGGTGCCCCACTGACAGGTGCATGTTTAAACAGTAAACCTTTTGCTGGCAAAGGAAAATCTCTCCCTGAACAAGGAGATTGGTGATTCTAGAGCACACCTCTCCCTGCAAAGGAGGAACCCCATAAGTTCTTTCTCAGCCCTGTCCTTGGGAGGCCTCAGCAGCCAGGAGCCCTCTTATTGTTGCCTCTGGACAATTGCATAAGAGCAAATTCCCCTGGCCAGGTACTCAGAAGGTCTTTTAAGAGAATCACCTGGACTTAGGGGTTTTGACCTTAGAGCACAGACTTTTCTGCTCATTCTGGAAAGTTCATTACATTTTTTAAGGCATACTGGGCCATACTAGAAATTCTTCTGTAGCCCTCACAAGCCACGAGAAGGCATTTTATAAACCTGTGAATGGCCTTACGATGCCTTCCCTTGGAAAGAAGCCAAAGGGCCAGTAGAACAAGTGTCCGGGCTTTGCGTTGGCCTTGATCTGAAGTTAAGCCCATTGGGACTTCAAACGAAATGAAGCTTCTGTGATTGTGCGCAAGCAAGTTGCGTTTCTGTGTTTAATTCCAAAGAGAAGAAATGCATTCAGAGGGTACGTCTGTTAGAGGAGAACATAAGGGTATGTTGCTGGTGGTCTTGAAATCATAGCTCTCATCCCGTCTCCAGCGACACACACAGACGGAGTCCGGGCAGAACAGGGAGCTAACTAGAAGGGAGGGCGTCCTATAAGCTTAGGAATAAGAGACAAAGAAATATTAAAAACTCCTACTAATTACTGGGGAGGGCAGACCTTGCTAATTAAGACATAAAGTGCAGAAATCAGGAAAGAAAGACGTATTATTTCCATGAAATTTTAAAAAATTTCTGTACTCTTTGCACCCGGCTTGATGGGGAAGGACACGGAGATAACCTGAAACACAGTGACTAGGGAGGGAACATGTTCCTGGAACTCAGGAAGAAAAACTCATTTGAAACAATAGAAACAAACAGTCTAGGAATGGTCCTTCCTATACTGGACCTAAAGCTGGAAACCTGTTCACTTTACAATGGAATGTGGGCTCCTGTGCCCTCTTCTATAGCCCACCAGGCCAATGGGGGAGGGGGGGTCACTGAGAAGCCACCCTTTGTGGAAAGCGACTCGGGGACAGGAAGAGCTCGTGCCTCTACTTGGGCAGCCTCGCTACCGTGAGTGGATGTCCTAGAAAACACGCACAACGGCTTCACTCATCATCCAACGTCCAATGTAAGCGTCCTATTTTGTGTCGACCTCAACGAACGAACACATTTGTTTCTGCCCTGATAGGACTGATTTGGGCTCAAAGACATCGTGGGAACATACCCTGGGGTCCCTGGTGTCACCCAGCGGTGGAAACGAGAGCCTGAAGCAGGACTTCTCCCTGCCTGCCCCCCCCCACCCCGTCCTCCAGAAACACGGTAGGGAGACTCAGCACAGCGTGGCCGAGTACTGGGTGGACTAAGTCTGTGAACTGTGGCCAAGACCAAGTGCTGCCTGCATGTGAGAGACATGTTCACGCGGCCCGGTCTCCACGCAGCGCCCTCCCTGTCCAGGCATCATCCATTGTGTGTGACGGAACTGTCACCACCAGATTCGGTGGCACGTCCTTTGTGGTCGGCCATCTCTGTGTTTCAACAAAGCCATTCAGAGTGTTGGTCCTTCGGGCACTACTATGCCCCTGGCTTCTTCCCCGCTCCTACCACCCATCCACTGTTTCCATCTTTTGGGTTCCTGAATGGCAGATCCAAAGCCCCTCCAACACCCAGATCCAGCTGGAAAGTGAAAAATTAACTCTGTTTTCAAAATGTTGAATGGTTTTTGGGTGCCATGTGCTTAAGCCTTGCAGCTATAAAGCTTGGGAAAGAAATAACTTGGACACAATGATGTCTACAGTGCATTCATTCCAGCTCTAAAATGCTAGGATCCATCCAACAACAGAAATTGGCTAAATCAAGTATGCGACAACCATAGGACGGAATGCTGTCTAGCCGGATAACGGGAGGTGGGAGAGCATGAAATGACAATAGGAAGGCGCTCATGATCTAGGAAGAGGGAAAGCAGATTACAAACCCTTATGGACTGCATCACCAAGGTTTTGTTAAAAATGAAAGTAGCCGGGACTGTGTGCACACACCCACATGCCCGTGATAAAGGACGCTGGGAAGAACCGAGATTAACAAATTCTCTGTGACTATTGTTGAATTGTGGACACAGACAGTCTTTATCTTTCCCAAAGTGCTTTTGTTTGCCTGAGACCTTACTAGTAAACAAACACTGCTTTTCTAACCAGAAAAAAAGGAGGTATTTAAAATATTATAAAGTTGCCAAGCGGCATAATAAAAAAATGATTTTCTTGCTAGGAGAAACTGGTAATAGCAGCTAAGCTTTTTATGGTGGAAAAATACACAAAACATAAAGTTCTTCATTTTAACCATGTTACGGGGTAAGACACGGTGGCACGAGGTACTTCCGCACTGTGGAGCAGCCCTCACCACGACGCAGCTCCAGAACTTTCTCAGGACCCCAGAAGGAAATCCCCACGTGTGGGGTACTCATTCCCCACCCCACTGCACGCCCAGTCCCCAAACCCACAAGTCCGCTCTCTGCCTCAAGGGATTTGCCCATTCCGGATATTTAACACAGTGGGATAACGTGGTATGTGGCCTCTGCGTCCGCTTGGTTCACTTAGCGGCGAGCTTTCGAGATCCCTCTGTGTCACAGCCTGTGTCTGTGTGGCCCCGTTGCATAGCCCGGCAGCGGTCCGCTGCACCGTCAACCCACGCTGTCCACGCATCCGCTGACGGCCACGCGCCTGTTTCCACCTGCCTTGCTACTGTGAACGTACCGCTGCCCACGTACGCATGAGAGGTTCCGGTTGACCGCCTGTCTTCAGTGCTTTCAGGGGCCCACTCAGGAGTCAAAGGGTGGGTCACACGGTAATTCTGCGTTTCACCCGCTGAGGGCCACCCACGCTGCTCTTACGGAGTGGCGGCGCCACTTTACATCCTCACCAGCGGTTTCTGATTTCTCCACGTTCTGACAAACACTTACTTCCTGCCCGTTGTTACTATCGTCAGTCGTGGTAGTAGTTAGTACTAGTACTAGTTAGTGTGAGTACTAGAACTGGTGATAGTGTTAGTACTAGGACTAGTGTTAGCGTTAGTGTTAATATTAGTGTACTAGTGTTAGTGCTAGTGTTAATATTAGTGTTAGTGTATTAGTGTTAGTGTTAGTACTAGCACTAGTATTAGTGTTAGTGTTAGTGTCACAGCTATCCAATGGGTGTGAAACGGCATCATCTCGCTGCGGTTTGAGTCGCATCCTTCAAAGTGACTGCTAGTGCCGATAGCCCACGTGTTAGCTGGGCTTTTAGTTTTCTTGTTGAATTGCAAGTGTTTTTTGTATATTCTGGATACTGGACCCGTTTCAGATAGAGGATCTGTTAACTCCTCCCTCATTCTTTGAACTAACTTTTCACCCCGAAGAGTGCCCTTTGATGCAGGAAAGACCTTAATGATGATAAAGTCCAGCGGATCTAGCTTGTGCGTTTGTCACCCGTGCTTTTGGAGTCCATCCAGGAAATCACTGCCAAATCCAAGGACGCGGGAATTCAGTTCCTTTTTTTTGAAAATGTAAATTCAATTAGCCAACTTACAGTATGGCATTAGTTTCAGATGTAGTGTTCAGTAATTCGTCCGTTGCGTCTAACACCCAGCGTACCCGTTTTCTTCTAAAAGTTGAACAACCTGTCATAACAACAGTAAGTCTTCCAGCCCATGAACACAGGATGTATCTCTCTTTACATGGACCTGCTTGCTATGCTTTCCTTCAGTAAAGGCTCAGTTACCACTTTGAGTTATTTTCTTTTAAAGATTTTATTTATTTATTTGACAGACAGAGATCACAAGTAGGCAGAGAGGCAGGCAGAGAGAGAGGAGGAAGCAGGCTCCCTGCTGAGCAGAGAGCCTGACACGGGGCTCGATCCCAGGATCCTGAGATCATGACCTGAGCCGAAGGCAGAGGCTTAACCCACTGAGCCACCCAGGCGCCCCTTGAGTTAATTTTGTACATGATGTGAGGAAGGGTTCCAGCTTCACTCTTTCACACGACATCCGGCTGTCCCTGCCTCGTTTGTTCACAAGACCCTTCTTTCCCCGTTGAATTCCCTTGGAACGCTCCATGAAAATCAATTGACCACAGATGTTTGCTTTCCCTCCCTATACTCTCAAAATTCTACTCCATTAATCTGCATTTCTACATTTATGCCACGTCACACGACTGTGATTATTATGGCATTGAAGTGAGTTGTGAAATAAAAAAATTGTAAGTCCTTCAACTGTGTTCTTCCATTTTGAGATATAGTTGGCTATTCTAGGTCCTTTGAATTTTCTTGTGAATAAAATGTGCAGCTTTCTTATCTTTCCAAAAAGCCACTGGGATTTTGATAGGGATGAAAAGGATCCAGAGATTGTTCTGGGAGGACTACCATCTCAACAATACTGTCTTCTGCCTCATGAACATAGGGTATCTTTCTATATATTTAGCCCCTTTCATTTTTTTCACCAATATTTTGTAGTTTTCAATGTACAAGTCTTGTACCTCCTTGGTCAGACTTATTCCTAAGTATTTTATTCTTTTTTATGTTGTTGTAAATGGAAATGTTTTCTTAATTTCTTTTTCAGAGAGTTCACTACTAATGTATAGAAATACAACTGATTCTATCATCCACGAATAGAGACAACTTTGCTTTCTCCTTTCCGATGTTGGTGTCTTTTTATTTCTTTTTCTTGCCTAACTGCTCTGGCTAGAACGTCAAGTACAATGCTGAAAGAAATGGTCAAAGTGTGCACGCTTGCTTCATTACTTTTAGGATGAAAGCTTTCAGCTTTTAATCTTTAAGTGTGACACTAGCTGTGGGTTTTTCATGAATGGTATTGATCATGTTGAGGAAGTTCCCTTTATTCCTTGTTTAGTTTCGTGTTTGTTTTTACTTTGAAAGGATGCGAGATGTCATCACATGCTTGTTTGCGTGTTTGTTTGTTTGAAATGATCATGTGTTTTTTTTCTCCCTTCATTCTATTAACACGATGCTTTACCTTGATGCGTTCTGGTGTGTTGAATTACCCTTGTAATCCCGGAAAGAATCCTACCTGCTCATGGTGCATACTCCTTTTAATATGCTACTGCCTTTGCGGTCCTAGTGTATCGCTGAGGAATTTTGTGTCCTTGTTCATGGGCATATTGGTCTGTATTCCTTTTTTCTTTTTATGGCTTCCTCTGACTTTGGTATCAGGGTACTGCTGGTCTCATAGAATAAGTTAGGAAGTATTCCTTTCTCTCCCATTTTTTGGAGGAGTTGGGTAAAGACTGGTACTGGTTCTTTCTTTCCTTTTTCAATTTTATTTTATTTTTTTAGTGCTCCAAGATTCATTGTTTATGCACCACACCCAGTGCTCCATGCAATCTGTGCCCTCCTTAATACCCACCACCAGGCTCACCCAACCCCCACCCTTTCCCCTCCAAACCCCTCAGGTTGTTTCTCAGAGTCCACAGTCTCTCATGGTTCGTCTCCCCCTCTGATTTCCCCCAACTCACTTCTCTCCATCTCTCCATGTCCTCCGTGTTATTCCTTATGCTCCGCAAATAAGTGAAACCATATGATAATTGACTCTCTCTGGTTGACTTATTTCACTCAGCATAATCTCTTCCAGTCCCGTCCATGTTGCTACAAAAGTCGGGTATTCATCCTTTCTGATGGAGGCATCATACTCCATAGTGTATATGGACCACATCTTCCTTATCCATTCGTCTGTTGAAGGGCATCCTTGGCTCCTTCCCCAGTTTGGCGACTGTGTATTTACCCCAAAGATACAGATGTGGCAAAAAGAAGGGCCACCTGTACTGCAGTGTCCACAGCAGCGATGGCACCGGTGCTTCCACTGTCGGTAGAAATCCCCAGTGGTCATACGGTCCTGAGCATCGCCCCTTGGTTGGTTGGTTGGTTGGTTGGGAGGTTTTTGATTAAAGATTCAAATAGTTAAACTTTTAAAAGAACCATATTGAAACATTAAGTTGAAGATTTTCCTTCCAATGCTCAATTCAGTCACTTTCAGCTGTGGCCATGATGCCAAGCCCATGTGACTTCACCGTTCGGATGAACAATTCTTCATTTAACCAAACGAACTCCTTCTGAGTTTATGCATCTTGCCTTTTACAGTTAGGTTCATAAAATCTTGGAAATGTAAGTTTCCTCTGACTTTCCATTGTATGTTCACATCCTCTTCTGCCTGTGCACCTGTTTTAGGGTCAATGACGCGTTAAGCACAAGAGAGACAAACAAAATATGGATCACTTACCACGTCAAGTACTGAAGTAAGTGACTAAAATGGCAATTCCAACTTCCAGAGGTTTGCAGCTGCAAGGAGGCCAGAGTCGCCCTCCGCACACCACTCCGTCCTGCACACCATTAGGGACTGTCATACTCATTCTGCGGAACGCCATGGTGCTGTGGTGACAGGCCTGTGCACTTCATAAGCCCGTGGGAAGTTATGTGTCCACCCGCGGGCTTCTCATACGCCGGAGCCCTCGTCACGGGGATGATCTGGTAAAACGCCTGCCAGCTTCGCTCCTGACGTTCGCGGTTTGCTGTCGTTTTCTCACTGAACTCGTTCGGCTCCAGCGACTTCTATACACCCACGTAGCTTCTGATTTCAGAAAATTCTTTCTCAACAAACTCTTGGGCTCATACTGATTTTCATTCAAATATAACAATTTTGAAAATGTATCTTGGGGGGGCACCTGGATGGCTCGGTGGGTTAAGTGTCTGCCTTCGGCTCAGGTCATGATCCCGATCTCAGGTCCCGAGATCGAGCCCCGTGTCAGGCTCCTGCTCAGTGGGGAGTCTACTTCTCCCTCTCCCTCTCCCCTTCACCCCTGCTCATGCTCATTTTTTCTCTCAGATAAATAAAATCTTAAAAAAAAAAGAAAGAAAAGAAAATGTATCTTCTACCTGTGGTTACAATGGAACATACGGGAAATTCAATTTCAGTACAGAAGTCTGACTTCCTACAACTCTAACCATTCACCTCGACATCTAGAGGGTTGCTCAGTGAGAAGATATGCTTTCCATAAAAACCAAAGACACGATTCCCCAAACAAGCAAATGAGCCAGTGTATTTGAAGGCAGATGGGTTAAAGACGGCTCCCAAAGGATTCCTTCCTCAACGTGAGATCACAGCCAAGCCACTTCAGCTTCCCAGACTCTGTTTATTCTTCTGTAAAATGGGTACGACCACAGTTCCTACCACGCTGGATTGTGAGGACCGAGGGAGGGAAGCCAGATCAGCCTGCAAGCAGGGTGTGCGGCAGGCGGGGAACAGTCCACGCGGGCTCGGCAGCGCAGCCGCAGCGAGAACGACAGCGCGCTGTGTTTTTCTGCGCGTCAGATCCTCTGCAAAGATACCGCGCTTGTCTGTCCTCCCTTCCCTGCCCGCGGGCTCCACATTCACTCTTGGGGGGTCGGCAGATGTATTCTGCTATGGGGCGGAGAGTAGACGTTTCAGGATTTGCAAGCCTTGTGCCTCTGGGGAAACGCCTCAGTTCTGTCCTTGGCTTCAAACGCAGGCCCTTCCCCGGTGAATGGGCAGGCAGGCGCACACCCCCCAGCTTTGGTTACAGAAACAGCAGGAGCGGTGTTTGGCCGGAAGGCTTCCCAGAGGAGGCGACCCTGAACGGAACGGGGCCAGAACCGGGCGAGCAGGAGACAGGCGGCGAGGAGGGAGAGAGCAGCAGTCCGGGCAGAGGCATGGGGTGTGCGGGGCCCGGAGGAGGAGGGGAATCAGGGGACAGAGACCCAGAAGCAGAGATGGACGGACGAGCTGCAGAGAGAGGAGCCTCGTGCAGGGAAGGAGCTAAAGGAGCGGAGTGGGGCTGGCGGGCTGGGGCGCTGGGGCGCCGGAACAGTGGAGAAGGGAAGAAGCCGCAGGGAGGCCCAGGCCATGAAGGGCCCCGCACACTCACTGGGCTCACCCTCAGGAGCTGGGAAGTGCGGGAAGCTGTGAGTCAGAGAAGGGCAGGACTGTGCCGCCTGTCTGACTGCGGGCAGAAGGGGGTAGGGAGCACCGAGAGGGGAGGAGCCCCCCCTCCCCACAGCTTCAGGAGGAATGGTGGTGGCTGGGACACTTTAACTCATTGCCTGGAAGACGGATGAAAGAGAGGCCTTGGGAAGCCAGCTTGGTTAAGAGCAGGCCCGCCCTTCCAGGCTTTTCCCCCCCGAGGCTCCCTGGGAGGGCCCCCTCCTTCCCGAGGGAGCGACCACGTGGCTCTTCACCCTCCCCCACCTGGAGCGGGTCCCTGATGAACGCCTTCAGGCCGCTGGGCACCTTCAGGACGGAGGGACTGGACGGACCGTCTCTAACCCTCACCTTCCGAGCGCCCTGAAAATGGGGAGTGAGCTTCAGGGAATCTAAAAAGGGATCAATTAAAAGAAGGGCTAAATGTTCAAGGAAGCTGACTTTATTTTCAACAGAAGAATAATTTTTGACAGTAAGATAATTGTATGCCATAATCTTTCAGTTTTTCAGGATCATGGACTAAAAAAAAAAAATCACTTCACGCTCATTAAGGGTAAGAAAATAGATTTGCAAGATTAGCATTCTCCACTCTGGGATGCAGGATCTGCTGGTTCGTTATTGGCCAACACGACGGCTTGTTCCCAAGGACGAGTACAGGGTTTGCTTCACTTGACATTCTGAGCTCACGGACCTGAGGGCCAGGTGCCAGGGGACGCACGCTGCCTTGTCACCTGGAAACAGACCAGCCGGTCCCCTCAGCCGACCGGTCGCTCCGTGAGGCGTCTTTGCGTTGAGGTGGGCTCCAGACTTCCCCGGAGTCTGGAAAGTGAGGGAGTGGGTGTAGGAACATGAGGACGAGGGAGAATTTAAAACTACTCACACTTGGCTTGAAAATAGTCCAGTGGCAGGAGCCCTCATGCATAAGTAAACACTCAGGAAAACCAGTATAGACCCACGTACACTGCATAGGAGCAGGAGTAAGGAAAAATCCTAGCACAGAAAATTGGCTTCTCCCCAAACCATCACAATCTGACCATTTTCTCTCTCTCTCTCTCTCTCTATATATATATATATATTAGCCTGGTCTCTTCTTTATTCTGCTATTTTCTTACATTTTAAACCTGATTTAACTCTCAGCTCATGACAGCTTATTAACTCCACATGCTTCTCCACACACTGCAGGAGGAAAGCGCGCCCGAGCGATCGTAGCGGCGAACGTTCTACACAGAATGCGCTGTGAGCTTATCAGACCCACCTGAACGCGTCATTCTTTCCACGGAACTCGTGCCGCATTTCGATAGCAAGATGTCAAGTACGAGATTTTATTTTCGCGGAAGCCCATTTCTGTTGCACGACATTAATAGATGGGTAAATAAACACAGCATCCCCAGGAAATAAATTCAAATTTGACGTCTGAAAGGGCACTCATATTTCTTGAATATTCTGAATGTCAACTTTTTGATGGGAAAAAATAATACACAGCGGTGACTGTACACAGAGGTCCACACTGGGTGTCTTCGGCGTGCGTTACAAAGTTTAATTTGTTGAGTCCTCGTGTTTTTCTGTTCCATAGTATCTAGTGGCATTTATTATGTTCTCCTAAAACTGCAGCTCAGGAAGTCATCGGAAAGGTCACTGTTTCCCGGATACTTTTTTTTTTTAAGAGAGTATAAGTTAATACATGTTCTCCAATAAAAGGCAATCTTTCATGTGCATATGTTTCTGAAATTGAGGCGCACCTGTTCATGTTCTCCAGGAGCCATTGTTCCCTCTCAGAGTGTTTCCTGAAGTTTCTATACAGCGGGGTGCTCCCCTGCACACCTGTAATGAGCTCGGCTTTGTTCCCACCTTTGTCTGCTGACAGGAAAATAGCAGCGAGGCTCAGACAGCACAGGGCTCTCGTGAGACTCTCCTGAAGACAATGGGACAAAAGGCCCCACCACGGAGAAACACGGAAGGTCGTAAAAATTAGTGCCTTTAACACCCTTCATTAAAAAAAAAAAAAATCATTTCTCTTCTTTTAACTAAAAGTTTTATGATCCTAGTCCATCTGTTCTAAAAAAGAGAGAGAACTCTAACACTAAGCCTTGCTGCAACCAGAAAATGTCGCTATTTATTTTATATTTTGGAATTCTGGTGAGATGGTATTTTTATATACTGGTCATTTCAATTTTAATTGTTGGTGAGTTTTTTTTTTTTTCCTCAATGTGGAGGATGATGACCATCTGTCCTCTGGTTTCACTGAAAATGGAACAAGAAAAGAAGGGCTTAATTTCTACAGCCTGGCTTTCTTCTAAAAAGGGAAAGTTCTCTAAAGTTCTGCATGGCCAGTTGGGTAAGAGAAGGCAGGGGCGCTGCTGGAGACAGGGGTGTGGCCTGGCAGGTGTTGGATCACTCAGGCTTACCAGTGAGCCCATACCAGAAACTAGGCAAGAACAGAAATGCCTGGGGGAGCTCAGGGTCAAGGAAATGTGCCGGAGGCGGGTAAGGCAGGATCAGGACATCAAGGCAGGGAATAAAAGTGAGGAATCAGGCAAAAGGCTCCATCACAGAAAGGACACACCAAAGCTTAAAGATTCTGACCAGGGAGGAGTAGGAGCAGGTGGGAGACCCACTGGGAATGCTGAAAGGGCATGAGTTCAAAATCAGACAGCTCAGGTCCAAATACGCTGCAGATTATCTTATGGGACCTCCTGGAGCCTCCCACACCCATCCGTAAAATGCAGGGTTTCCTGAAGCTTTTCCAGCTTTTCTGAGGTTCTAGGTCTCTTGGCTCTCACCTGTGATATGTCCATTCCCTCATCCACAACACCCTTCCATGGGCTCACCCATCCTCCCCTGCTTGATGTGCACCATCCCAAAGCTCTTGTATCCCCAGGTACAATGCTCTTCCCGACCTTGTGAGCCCAGGGACTGGCCACGCAGGCGTGGAACCCACAATCTAGTATAAAATCACAGAGGCAACAAAGCAATAGCGTTACTCCCAGATCAGTACCCAAATGTGTTTTCAAACTGTTTTTTTTTTTATTAATTTCTTTTCAGCATAACAGAATTCATTGTTTTTGCACCTCACCCAGTGCTCCATGCCCTCCTTAATACCCACCACCTGGCTCCCCTAACCTCCCACCCCCGCCCCTTCGAAACCCTCAGGCTGTTTTCAAACTTTTATTTATTGAAATTAAAAACACGCAGGGTAGTACTTGAGGAATTTTTTCAAACTGAACACAGTCATGTAACTAGCACCCAGACCAAGGAAGAGGGCACTTCCAGCAACGCCCCAAGAGCTCTCCTTATGCCCCCTTCACATCACAAAGGCAGCTCCTGTCCCAGGCCAGGAATGGGTGAGTGGCGCCCACAGACCCACGCACAGCCCCCCACTCCCAGCGCCACAGCCGTGCAGCCGGGAGCTCGAGGGCGGAGGTGCCCGAGCAGCCAGGCCCCAGGGGACCCTGACTCAGGCCCCGAGTGGCCTGCCCCCTGCGTGACGGCACTCGGCTCCATAGGCCTCTCTGCACACCTGAGCTGCTCCCGTGGACAGAAGGACAGTTGGGAATCTGGTCGCAGTCGGTGGATAAAGCCAGGGAGCTGGAGAGGGACTTCTTGTTAGGGCTTCAAATTGCCCACGACAAAGCTTACCACAGCTGTTCCTGAGCCAGCAAACTAATTCCTCCTGCACATGATGCAGGAAGGCTGTTTCCTGGTGAATTAGCCCCTTGGTGTTCACATTCAAGAGACAAAAAGTGCCCCCCCCCCAAGCAAAAGATGCAGGAAGCACCCTGAAGGGCTTGTGCTTAATATCTTCAAGGCGGAGAACAACAGCTGCGCCGCCTTCCAAATGTCAAGGAGCCCAGTAAAGCCGCGGGCCTCCACTCGGCAACGGCCTTTGGTCCAAGGGATGCTTCAGAAACTCGGAGAGCAAACAACAGACAGAAATCAATTGCGCTTGGCAAGGGAGCTTTGTTCCCCAGGTCAGGGCAGCTCGCACCAGGCACTTGGTCCTTCAGGGAAGGGACCGCATTGCCGTGGTCCCCGCATGCCCCTGTGTGTGGTTAGCTCAAGGGCACCTGCAATTCTCACCGCATGTGGGTGACAAGTGCATCCCCAGGGATTTTGTGCGTGTGAACATCAGCTCCTGTGTTTCTGCAGCCCATGGAGGGGAAACAACTGCACAAAACCAGACCTGCGACAGGGGCCTGTTATCTGACCTCGAGTCACCCACGTCCCGGGGGGAGGCAGAGGACACTTGTCGGGGAGGCCATGGGCGAAGCCATGTGGGAAGTCTTCCTCATCCCGCTCTGCTGGAGCGGCCTGCTGGCTCTGGGGACACGGAGCACGCCACAGCCCTGCCTTCACCAACAATGCCATCCCAGCACTGACTCGGGTTCCAGTGACAGCCAAGCAGTCACCGTGAACGTGGCAGGCCAGGGACATTGTCTCCTAAACCCCACAGTGTCCCTACCAGGAAGACACCTTTGGGCCCATCACAGGTGGGGAGACAGATGGAGGAGTGTGGGGGGGTCTCAGCTGGATGGCGCCAGACCCGCCTGCGTCCTGAGCCCGGGCTCTCACCGGCTGTACTGCTCTCGGGGTGGTAATGTGGACTCGGATCCATCGCCCTCGCGCTGCAAGGACCCACCCTCATGGCCCAGGGGCTAACTGGTCCCAGATCACCCTGGGCAGCATCGCCATCTGGCGATACCAAAACCCCATAGCATAGAACCGGGGGTGCTGAGAAGACGGCCCGGCTCTCGGCAGGGTGGGAAGCATCCCTGGGTATCCTCCAACCCCGCTGCCGGGCTGGTCGGGGACCTGCCTCTCTGTCCCATTGAGGTAATCCGCATCCCATAAATTCAGCCCTGTTACAGTGTCTCATTTGGTGGCACTTAATATAGTCCCAGGGCTGTGCAGTCACCACCTCCTTCCAGGTCCAGAACATTCTCACCCCAAAAGGAACGCTGACCCGTGACGCAGCCACCCCTTCCCGCTTCACGCAGCCCCTGCCAACCACTCAATTTCCCATCCCTGCGGATCTCATCTCAGCGGAATCCGACACCATGCGACCTTGTGTCCAGCTCCTCTCACGCAGCGTGAGGTTCTCGAGGTCCCTCCCTCCATGCTGTCACGTGTGTCGGTACCTCTTGTTTTTTTATGGCTGAATCAGATCCTACCGGATCATCCCTCTTAAAACGAAGTAACAGGCAACTGCCCCAAGACTCCCCGTGCGACGCTGGTTCCAGTTCTGCAGCGGAGGGACAGACCTGGCTGCGCACTCAGCTCCCTGTGGGGGCCTTCCTGGGCACACGTCATCACCAGATGCGCCAGTATCCCCAACGCCACATGAGCCTCAGCGACCCAGCCTCACCCAGAGCTGCTGCGGCGGCAGAAGACGGAAACAGGCCGTGAAACTGCCAAACGCGCGATCGGGACACACGAGGCCGCCCGGGTCTCCCCTCCTCCTGCTCCCAGGAGAACCGCCCTCCCACGTGTACACGCCGGAGCTCACAGCACTCGGCAGACGTGTGCCGCGGTGCCTCGTGCAAACCGAAGGAAGCACATCATCACATCCGACGTCCACGGAGCGAGGGGTTGGGATGAACGGGCTCCGAGGACGAGTGAGCCACCCTCAGTCCACGTCCTCGCTGCAGAGCCTGGCCCGCTCTTGGCACGGGAGTGCCCAGTGCCAAGGCTTGGTAGGGGCAGAAGGGAAAGACGAGGTGAGGAAGGGCGAGGTCTTCCATGTGGCATCTCTGAGGGGCAGCTCCAAAACCCCTGGTTCTCGACACATGCAGACGGCATCAGCACTTGGGCCCCTGCGGTCAAGTTACGGGCGTGAGTGTCTCCGCGGTCCAGCCCGTAGGAACGGGCACCGGCAGCTCCCCGGCGGAGAGGCGGCCGGGGACGCGGCTGCTCGCCGCACACCTAGCATCTCAGCTGGCAGCGAGGGAAGAAGGGCTCACGTGGCTCAGATCAGAAATCCTGGGAGCAACCCAGACTCTCGGACACAGTGTGCAGGCTGAGCAGTGCCACGCAGGGACCCCATGCCACGGGGGTCTCCTGCACAGTCCACCCCTGCTCTCTCTTCACTGCAATAATTAAAAAAACCAAACAACAAAAACCAACGCAGCCCTGCCAAACTTAGTTATTTCTCAGTCACGGGGGATCTAGAGCAGAGACAGAAGGTCAGTTAGAGGTGACCTTCCAGGAGCCCTTGGGTTCTAAACCACGGATTTACGGGGACACCTTCTGTCCCCACACACCCCTGCAAAACACACTCAGGAACATGTGGAGCGGCTCGGGGAGATGAGTGCCCTGTTGTCCTCCCATCGCAGGGTCAGGTGCTGTGTGAGCGTCCAGCAGTGAGAACCAACCCACACACAGAATCCCTGCAAGCAGGGGGGCCGGGGGGCTTCTCCCACTACAGAGCTCGAACACACGATAACCAGAAAGAGAAATAGGGAAAACAAGGAGTAGTGTATTTGGAGACACGAAACATGCAAAGTTGAACAGGAAGGAAGGCTCGATTCAAGCCCACTGTCTAGGAGAGAGAGGCCGGGATGTATCCGAGCACAGAAGCCGGTGCAGGGGTGTTCTGCGGTGGGCTGCAGGGCGGTCCTGGGGGACAGGCGGGGGCCTGCAGATGGACGAGACGTGCCCAGCGCTCTGAGTCACTCCACGCCTCACACAGTTTTTCTCTGTGACTGCGGCCATCTGGGTTTGCTGAGTGGAGCCCGTCCAAGTTAGGTCCCCACTCCCTCCAGAAACGGGGAGACGGGGTGCTGCCTCCCTTGAAGATCCCATTGCAAGGGGTGGCTTCTAAGTCCTCAAGCCCTAATACTCCTGGGCTGCAAAGATACGCACCTCCACGGGGTAGAGGAAGAATTTACAATAATTTGGCTAAAGGAATCGCCCTAAGAAAAGAGAGTTCCGATGCCTGGAGTCCTGAAGAAGTCTGTCTCCAATTCCATCTGGGGCGCATTAGGGCCAGGCTGGTCAGGGGGTTTGAAACCCTGTTCCTGACGGCCATGACCCTTTCCAAAAAGTGGTTGCCTTGACTTTAGGGCACGGTCCAAAATGCTGCTTCCAAAACCACTTACCAAAACCTTGACCTTTCTGACACGTCCCCCCCCAAAAAAAGCCCAAGCGGACATAAAAGCGCTTCCTTCCTTGAGACTTAATGCTGCAGGCCTGGTTGCATCACGGAAAGGGACATGAGAGGAGGCACGGCAGCATCCAGATTCCACAACATTTCTAGAGGTCAGAGAATCGCATTCAGCAGAATGAATAAATGAGCATTCCCTCTGGGGCTGCGAGCCAGGCCCTGCAAACCTTCCGGCACGATCGGTAGTTAGTGTCTCTCGTCTTTGCTGAGGCTTTCTGGTCAGCAGTGAGTAACTCCCAAGAGTGGGACACACTCTGTCCTCAACCAGGCGGAGAGGCCGGGCTACCGCAGTCCAAGCTCCGCACACAGCCGCGGGATGGACGCTTTCGGAACTCACCGCAGGGGAGGAGCCACGGGGGCCGAGGGCAGAGCCGGCTAGCGCAGGACGGCACGCCTTCTGCTGTCTGCAGGGAAGGCGAATCAAGGGGGCTCACTGACTCTCATCCCGGGAGGTGAGTACAGCCCGAAGGAATTGTGTTTGGCCACCCCAGTATTTTCAAAATCAGGAGATGTTGCATAGAGATCTGGATTTCCAGGCTCTCGTGGAACAGCACCGGGATCAAAAGAGCTCATGCCTGGTTGCCTCCCGGTGTCTGAAAACCTGCTTCCCACACCTGGTCCTCTGTGCACAGTTGCCGGTGGCTTGCATAACAACCAGCTCTAACCGTCTCCTGCTGTTATCTGTTCTTGCGGTTCTGGGGATTGGCTGGAACCAGCTGATGGTTCTCATTTGGGGTTCCTCAGGCACCTACGGTCCCACAGTGGCTGGGGGTAGAGAGACAGAAGCTTCCTCACTCACACGTCACAAGGGACAATGTCCTTGGCCAGAACCTGGCAAAGGCTCCTCGAGGGACATCTCCGCTCGGGCTCTGCACAGCCCCAGCTGGGGCGACAGCAAGTCGGTTCTCAGAGTGAGTCACCCTGTGACAGCAGGGAAGCCACATGACCTTTTCCAACCAAGCCTCAGCATCACTTTGGCTACATTTTGTCCATGAGCAGCGAGGCTGCAGGCCAGCCCACATGAAAAGGGGAGGGGATGAGACCCCTCTGCAGATGACTAGGGGAAACAAAGGATTTGGGGCCTCGTCTCGAAATCCCTGTGGTCTGCCCTCTGGCCACAATTTTTTTATATTCCTCCCACAGGCCAAATCCATTCGCTGCCCCCCACTGCCCGACTGGGCAGGCGGCTCAGTTACCGTGCATTAGGCTCAAGCCGGGTCAGGACCCTGACCTCCGCATCAGGGGCAGCTTTAGACAAGGCTGCCCTTAGGTCCCTCCTCAGGTCCAGCACTCCGGGTGCCTTCACTGTCCTCGTGAAGACCCCTGACCTGCGACAGCAAGGCCTCTGCCCCCACACGTGGCACGGACGTCCCCGTGGAGGCAGGCTGCCGGTCCTCCCGCCTGCCGTGGCTGTCCCCAGCCCTGCGCACCGGCGCCCGGTTCAGCCCTTCGAACTGTCCTTCGAGGCCATGAGTCTACAGCTCACATCTGCTCCAGCTGCTCTCCGTCTGCTTCCCGAGCACAGACGTTGGGGAATCAAATTCTTGTCTTCACTGTGTCTTTTCCCGTTAGTCCCAGTGGGCAGCATCTCTGTGCACGAGTGGTCTTCAGTGGCCTGCCCATCTTCTGTGAAGCTTACTGGACTTCCTGCCGTTGGACCGACCCCCCACCGCCCCGCAAATCTGAGCCGAGACTGTGGAGTTAGCTCACTGGGGCGGGGGGGCGCGGTGGGGACACGCAGTCCCACAGGAGGGCCCTGGGCATGCGTCTCCCTCAGCCTGGGAGGCCAGGGTCAGGGTCACTGTGCGCTGCCTTCATTCCTTCTGTGTCTCCAAGGAAATGTTCAAGTCGAATCCATGGTTGTTTCTTTAAACCATGTTTGTTTGTTTACTCCGGGGTTTGGGCTTTTCTGGAAGTTGTATCATGATTTGAGAACCGTGGGGTGTCTGCAAAGGCTAGGATGAGAAATGGTTCAGTTTGGCCCTCATTGTGTCCTGGCTCCTCTCCATCTGATCAATTATTTTCAAAGCTCATCGCTTCCTTCTCTCTTTATTACAGGTAATGGAGAAACGCGGGAGGTCCCATGAGCACAGGGCCCGCAAACTCTCTTTGTAAAGAATTCATTTTCTATTTCCCGCTAGCGACGGGGCCACCCCGTGCTCTGCGATGAGCCAGGCAGGGTCTTCCTCCAGCTGCGGCCCCTTCACGCCCTCCCTGACGGCGTCCCCGAGGCCCCCCGGTTCCCTCTCGACGCGTTGTTCCCGTTCACTGAAACATGATCCGTGTCCACGTGACATGTGCGCTGGGATGGTCTCCTGCGTGCACACACTGTGGCGTGGCCTCCGCGAGCTGGCTGAGAACGCTGTCCCGTCCCAGTTATCACTGTGGGGGAGCGGCAAAGACACTGCAGGTCTGCTCTCTTAGCAGGCTTCAAGTGGACCGTACGGTACCGTTTACGGTCTCGGCTCTGTCGTTCCTTGGTTTCCTGGGCTCTGTCCGTCTCGCAACTGCAAGCCTGTAGCTTCTGGCCAGCTTCCCCATCCCCCCCGGCCCCAGCCCCCGGCCCCGGGCAGCCCACGCTCTCCCTGGTTCCTGTGCTGGACGATCTCAGGCTGCACGTGAAGTCACTCGTACAGTTTCGTTTCCCTGGTTTCCTTCACTTGGAGGAATGTCCTTCAGGCTCACCCACATTGTCACAAGTAGCAGGATTTTCCTCTTCAAGACTGAATGCTATTCCACAATATATATACCATACGCGCCCACGCATGCCCACGGGCGTGCGTGCACGTGCATACGTGTTTCATGTGCACACACTGTGCACACGCGCATGCTACCTTTTCTTCATCTCCTCATCCATTAACGCACATTTAGGCTGTTTCCCTGTCTTGGCTGTTGTGAATAATGCAGCAGTGGGTGTGGGAGAGCAGGACTCTCTTCAAGACCCTGTCCAGGGGCGCCTGGGTGGCTCTGTCGGTGAAGCGCCTGCCTTCGGCTTAGATCGTGATCCAAAGGCTTTGAGATCAAGCCCCATGTCAGACTCCGTGCTCAGCACAGAGTCTGCTTAAGTTTCCCTCTCCCTATGCCCCTTCCCACCATGTTCTCCCTCTCAAATAAATAAATCTTTAAAAAAAAATCTGATTTTATTTCCTTTGGATATATGCCAGAAGTGGGACTGCTGGATCATATGGAAATCCTATCTTTAACTCTCTGGGGTGACCCCGTGCTGTTTTCCCTGTAGCAATTCACATTTTCATGGATGTGTACAAAGGAAAAAACATATTTTTCATCTCCTCCAACTTTATAATAAAGGGTAACAATAAAGAAGCTTTATGTGTCCCCTCATCGTCTGGGGTGGAGGAGGGACTTGACTGGGCAGAATCGCTGTTAAAATGCCTTTGGCTTAAAATGTTAGGCTTCCATGATGGAGATTTTTACCATTATTTATGGTTTCTGTTCAGTAATGTTAGAGTAATTGAAATCCTAACCTAAATAAAACAAAGGCCAAATGTTATTATAGGAGCCAAGAGACTAACATGGTGTGCTGTATACAACCTGGGAGTCTTTATTAATATTAAAATGCATTTTTTAGGAAAATTGCTCTAGTGACCTTCACATGTGGTGATGTTAGAATGTCACAAAGATAATTTTAAGCAAAAATATTTGTGAATTCCACAAAAATAACTGTCCTGCTACAGTTCGAATTAAGTACCACACAAAACATTCACAAGATAAAGGTCTCGGGCACTTCAAAGCAGAGCAACATAATAGAAATAGGATTTAATATTTAGCTGCAAACACATTAGCATACATCTTATATAACGCATAGCGACACCTCACTACACAACTTCTGATATTCAAGCCGATCTTTTCTAAGCACAAGTAATATTGTGTGCCTTGCATCTCACATTTTTAATTAATCAAATCTTCAGGGTGTATTTATTTGTATGAAGAAATTTACCATGTAGAGTCCCCAAAAATAGGAATATTATTAACATTAGCATTCATTTTACTTTTAAACAACTTTTTGCAAGCACACTTACTGAAGATGAAATGGGAAAATCAACATCGAAATGCTTAAACTGAGGTATGTGCTTTATCTGTATTTTTTCCAGTGCTGTGTAGGGACAGGGTAGAAGTTGTCTTCAAGCTGTAACATTCTCTGGTCATAGCATGTAAATGGAGTGGGCTCTGCACTTTTGCCTACAGGGGCCGCCCCTCCCTCTTGGACCAGAGGGTGTCTGTCCCCCAGCAGCGAGCCCTGCACACTGCTGTGGGCAGTCTTTATAGAACTGTCAAGGTGTGTGCATTACCCAGACTTCAGGGTTGAACCTGTGAGCCACACTAGGTTTCTGGAACTCTCTGATCCTTAGTGGAGCAACATAAGGAAGAAAAATGGTTTGACAACTGTGCCCCTTATTACTGAGCCCAGCAAGAATCATTTCTTAGTTCTGACTATGTGGATTCATGAAACTCTCTTCATTGCTACCTTCTTGCAAATTAGTGCCTTGGCCATGAAAAGAAACAGTCTAATTCCTCTGCACCTCAGACAATGAAAGGGAGGAGGGCACTTCCCTCTAATAACAATGATACCTTTTTTTTTTTTTAAAAACCACATTCATTAATAGAGTATTACAAAGAAACCCTGTCTCATTCTCAGAGGAAGCAGTTGACTGGCTTATTAAGGGGGAAGATACACTTTCAAAGTTAAAGGTCTATTTAGAAGATTACAGGAGAAGAAAGAAAGAATGCTCCCACCGAAACTGGGCATAGAACTGGGTTTCTTGCACCAGACCATGGATTTCATGAAAATGTGGATGGCAGATTAGATGTCACAGAAGAAAAAATCAGTGACCTAGAAGACATAGTAACAGAAGCTATGCAAAATGAAACACAGGGAATAAAAAGATTCAAAAAAGAAAAGGGAGTGTTTAGTTTCAGAACAACTTTAAGAGCCCTAGAATGAGAAGAGGTGTGAAGAGAAAACTATTTGAAGAAATGATGGCTGAATAATTTCTAAATTGGATGAAAACTACAAACTCACAGATGTTAAGAATCTCAATAACCCTCAAGCACGAGAAACATGAAAACTTCACAAAGGTACATCATAATGAATTTCCTCAAAACCAGCAATGGAGAGAAAATCTTAGAAGCAGCCAGGTTCCAGACTGAAAATAGCCCACATGTTCATCATCAAAGTAGTAGGTAAACAAAGGGCATTAGATTCAGAGATGGGATTATTACCTAGGAACAAAGAAGAGCAAACTGTTGATAAATGTAAAATTGTGGCAGAATGTTTAAAAACATATTACATTGAGGGGCGCCTGGGTGGCTCAGCGGGTTAAGCCTCTGCCTTCAGCTCAGGTCATGGTCTCAGGGTCCTGGGATCGAGCCCCGCATCGGGCTCTCTGCTCAGCAGGGAGCCTGCTTCCTCCTCTCTCTGCCTGCCTCTCTGCCTACTTGTGATCTCTCTCTCTCTCTCTGTCAAATGAATAAATAAAATCTTTAAAAAAATAAAAAATAAAATAAAATAAACATATTACATTGAAAAAAGATGCATGATATTAATTTTAAGAAGGCAGCCAGAGATCAAAAACATATTTCAGAAACAGAAACAAAGGTAGTATAATAGCAGTCTTCTCCTCAGAAAGACACCAAGTGGGAAGATGGCGGAGCAGCATCCCCACTGAGGGAAAAACAAACAGAAACCTGCCAACTTAGAATAGGATTCTGAACAGAAATATAATCAAAGTGAGGCTGAAATAAAGACATGTTACATGTAAAAAAAAAAAAAAGCTGAAAGAATTCATCATAAGCAGACCTGGTACAAGAAACATTAAAGGAAGTTCCTTGGGGATGAAGGAAATAAGAACAGATGGGAACATAGATTTATATTAAAAAAAATGAAGAGCACCAGAAATGGGAAATAAGTGAGAAAATATATAATATTTATTTATTATCTCAGTCTCTTTACAAAATAATTAGCTTCTTAGAGAAGCATAACATCAATGTGGCGTGGTGTTTCCAACAGGCGCAGAAGAAAACTACAAGACAACAACAGCACAAAATCTGAACCTTGACCTCAGTCACATAACTTGTAGAGAAATGAATCAAAATGAATTGTGGAGGGAAAGATAAAGCACAAAACTAAAACTTTAAAAAATATAATAGGGAGAAACACTTGGGGATGTAGAGTTGAGATCTTGAGTTGAAACCAAAATAATTTGGTGGACTTCATCTAAATTAACCACTTTGTTATGCAAAAGGCTCCGTCAAGAAAATAAGAAGACAAATTAGAGACTGGGACACATATTTGCAAATTATATTTCTAGCAAAAGCTTTATTTTAAACTGTTTATGGAATCTGTAAAGCTCAACATTTTAAAAAATCCAATTAAAAATTGAGCAAAAGATAGGAATAGACATTTCACTAAATAGAATACCAAGATGTCAAATCAGCACATGACAAAATGTTCAACCCCTTTTTCATCAGGGAAATGGAAATTAAAAGCATGCTGAAACAATGCTACATTCCAACAACACAGCAGAAGTTTTTAAAAAATAGTGATTATACCAAATGCTGGTAAGGATTTGGAGAAACAGAATTATTCCTACATTGCTGGTGGGAATTTAAAGTGGTGGAGTTAACCTGGAAAATCATTGGAAAGTTTCTTTTAAAATTCATAATGGAATTATCAAAGATCTAGCAATAACACTCTTGGGTAATAATCCCAAACTTAGGTTCATGTAGAAACTTGTAGATGGAACTCACAGCTTTATTTACAATAGTTAAAAACCAGAAACTACCAAAATGTCCTTCAGAGGGTTAACTGTTAATCTCATTGTGGTATATCTACTCCATGATACTACTCAGAAATTTAAAAAATAAAAAGGAATGTTAGCAACATCTTGGGGATCATCTCAAGGGATTTATGCTAAGTGAAAAAAGCCCATCTCAAAATGGTGACATACTGTATGAGTCCATTTATATGACATTCTTGAAATAATAAAATTACAGAAATAGGGAATAAATTGGTGGTTTCCAGGGTTAAGTTAAAGAACAGGAGCAGGAAAAAAGTACACGTATCTTTCTCAGGGCCACATGAGGGATCCTTGTATATGGAAATGCTCTGTTTCTGGGTATCTTGGTAGTTATATTGAACTATATATTCTTGTAAAATGTTACCATTGCTGGAAGCTCAATAAAGGGTACATAGGATTTCTCTGTATTATTTCTCACAGCTAGGTTATTTCTTATAATATGAATATACATGTGTCTCAAAATATAAAGTTTAATTTATAAAAAGAAAGATAATGTGGGACTTCTCAAAATTGAGAACATGTGCTCTTGTAAGACACTATTAGAAATTAAAAAAAAAAAACAAAAACGCAAGCCAAGGCAAAGACTGGGAGGAAGTATTTTCAAAACATTTACCTGACAAATAATTTGTTTCTGGAATATGTAAAGAATACTTACAATTAAGTAATAACAAGATTTAAAAAGCAATGAAAGATACAACCAGGTACTTCACCAAAGAAGATATATATTACTAAAGTAGCAGGTAAAAGAATGTTCAATATAATTAATCATTAGGGAAATTAAAATTAAAACCACAGTGAGATACTAATGCACAACTAAGATAACATTAAAATATAAAGATTGATGATATTAAATTTTATGGAGTACTAGAACAAAATTCTTATGTGTTGCCTGTGGAACGAAAAATGTTTCAGCTATGTTAGATAACTCCATGTCAATTTCATATAAACATACACTCAACCAATGACACAGCAATTCCATTACTAGATATTTAAGAAAAATGAAACTGAATGTCCAATAAAGACTTGTACATAAATGCTTTATTCCTAATAGCCAAAACTATAAGCTAAATAAATAAATAAAGTCAAAACTATAAATAGATAAACAAATTGTGGTTTATCTACACATTGGAAAAGTACTCAACAGGAAGAATTTCACAGGTGTTACTCTAAGTAAAAGAAAATAGTCTGTTTGTTTTTTTAAAGATTTTTTTAACTTATTTATTTGACAGACAGAGATCACAAGTAGGCAGAGAGGCAGGCGGGCAGGGGGGAGGGGGGAGCAGGCTCCCCGCTGAGCAGAGAGCCCAATGCAGGGCTCCATCCCAAGACCCTGAGACCATGACCTGAGCTGAAAGCAGAGGCCTTAACCCACTGAGCCACCCAGGTGCCCCAAAGAAAATAGTTTTAAAATGCTGCATACTGAATTATTTCATTTATACAAATTCTTTAAATATTTAAATTTCAAAGAATTAAATCCTATGGTGTATGTTCTCTGACCACAATGGATTTAAATTAGAAATTAATCTCAATCAATGTCAATAAATACTTTAAAAACTTGTAAAGAACACACTTTGAAATAAGCCAGAGATCTGGGAAGAAATCACAAGTGAAACAGAATTATTTTTAATGATAGGCCAGTTCACACTTATTAGGAGAGCTAAAATAAAAAAGACAACATAGCAACTGCTTACAAGGATACAGAGAAATTGGAGCCATTAAATTTCACTATGTGATTGTAATATGATACAGTTGCCACTTTGAAAAACCTTTACATTTTCCCAAATGTTAAACATAAGAGTTTAGTAATGACTCAAGTGATTCCACTTGTAGGTATGTATGTACCCAAGAAAATTGAAAACATATGCTCACACAAAAACCCGTACACAAATTTTCCTAGAAGCATTATTCATTATAGCCAAAAAGTGGAAACCACCTAAGCTGTCCATCAACTGGCCAGAGGATAAAGTGCAATTTCCATCCAGGGGAACGTAAAAAGGAATGACATGCTAATTAAGGAATGAAGGGCTATAATGTGGACGTCCTTTAGAAAATTACGTGAAAGGAAGGCCACAGATTGTATGACTAATATATGAAATGTCCAGAAAAAGAAAATCCATAGAAATTGAAAGTAGATTGATTAGTGGTTGCCAAGGGTTGGTGGGAGGGAGCCGACGGGGAGTAATTAAGGAAATTAATTTGCTTACCTTAGGAAATTATAAACAGGTGAGCAATCATTAGTAAAATAGGAAATAGATTAGAAAAAAATTAACAATCCAAAAGTATTTTTCTTTGGAAAGAGTAATAAACTTGCTAAACCCCCTAATAATAGTGTATACATTCTAAAAAGAAAGAAAAAGAACATAAATTGTTGACATAAGGAATGGAAACGTGCATCTTTACAGATCCTACAGATGTCAAAAGAGTAAGGAAATAATTGAACGGTTCTATGCCAATAAATTTGACAACTTAAATGAAAAAGAACATGCGACCTACCAAAACTGGCACAAGAAGAAATAGAAACTCTGAATAGTCCTGTAATGCCTATCTGGAATGGTGAAAAGTTTCCCTATATTGACTGGATTTTTGCACCTATGTCAAAACTCCTAAGATCTGTGCCATTTCACTGTATGTAAATATTACTTCGATTTGTTAAATAAGTAAATAAATAAATAAATAAATAAAAGAGTAGAGGCAAAAGACTTAGAGCCTGGATATGGACAAATGGAGTTTGGAACTATGAAAGCTTCATGTTCTTTGGTGAAAAAAAAAAACAACAAGACAGTTTTCTAGGGCATAGATCAGACAGTGAATTCTGTTGTACAGATTGTATATATTGTTGTATAGGGGGCAGAGAAGTCCAGAAGTGTGAGGACAGAAAGGTACTGCCCCTTCCTGATGATAGATTCCTTGCAAAGGAGCAAGTTCACACAGGTCTTAGCACACATGAACAGGTCCTTAGCTCCTGGGAAGGAGGTGTGCCCAGGAGGCATCCACAGGTATTCAGACACAGAGGCCCCTTTATGTGGCAGTTCACAGCCAGGAGGACATGCCCTAAGGGGACTCCCACCTGCCTGAGGTTCCACGTCCTGCATCCCTGCTGCCTGTGATACACGGATGACACTTAGCAACTTAGCCAGGCATGTCTGAGCTCATCCAGCGTGACAAGATCTACGCGCGGCATGAATTCTGCGGAACACTCCTCTCTAACATCACAGGATCTGAACACAGTCGGCTTCCCTCTGGACAACTGCTCTTCTGGAGCTGACAAACCCACATGTCCTTCACACAGGCTCCCCTTTACAGATATCTCCAGCTGGCTGGTAGCCCAGAGAAGGATGTCAGGGAAATGTGTCTTCATGTTCTCTTCAAAGCAAATTCACACACAGTGAAATGCCCGGATCTACATGTGTGAGGCTATGCAGGTCCTTATGTGTGCAGAAGGTCAACCTGAGGTCATGAGCCTCTTTGAAGTCCTGCAGACCTGTGGTTTTGGGCCATGGTGCACCAAATGTGCAAGTGTGGCTGTTTCTGCTGCTATAGCAGCATGAGGGGTGGCACAGAGAATCTGGAGTCCAGCAGAAGGTCAGCGGTTTTACTCTTCCATCCAGAGTACCTGCGACTCCTCCCACTGAAAGTTTCTACCCAGCAGTGTTCCCAGAGCTTCACATTTCAATTTCCTGGGAAGCTTTCGAAAATACTGATGTGGGTCTCAGCCTTAAAGATTCTTGTGTAATTGAGCCAGGCTGGGTCCAGGCCTGGCAAGTTTTAAAACATTTCCAAAGCAAGTCTAATGTGTAGCCTGGTTTCAGAATTCAACTCCATGAGTGCGTCCATCCTGTCATCAGTTCTGGGTCACAGGCCCGGATCTGCCGCTGACCCCCTGTGATACCGACAGCTTCCACATCCCGGCTCCCTCGCCTTCTCTCCCACATATGAGGGAGGTGGGTTCCAAGGTAGTTTACAAAGTTGACTGTGCAGTGAGACTTGAAAAAAATCAGGCCCAGGGGACCCCATCATGGAAGAAAGTGAATCAAGAGCCCCTGTGATTGAGCAGAAGCAGTCAGCCCTTGCCTGTCCTCCTGCAAGGCTCCCTGGAGGCACATCTGCCGAGCTCCAGGGCTCTGGGAATGGCGCTGGCTTCGGGGCTCCAAAGTACCTTGTAGCACTGACAGTAAGAGCTTCCTTCCACCAGCGGGGTCAGCTTTGTGACAGACATGCCCCCTGCCACCCCACACTGCCCTCTGCACTCCTTCCTGCGGTAAGATGCTCTGATGCCTCCTGCACCCAGGTGTGGTCCCACCCCCGGCTACTTAACTGAGGGCAAGAGGGACTCCTGTCTCTTTCTTCCAGGGGTGCCCACCAGCCACGCTCAGAGGGTGCTTTAAAAAAACAAAAACAAAAACAAAAACAGCTGTTGACCAAAAAGTCTTAGAAGAGTGAGAAGGTGGGCTTTTAGGCCAGCAGGGAAAGCTAGCTTGGTGCTGGCCAGCAGAGGTCAGGTCAAGAGGTCTTCTACCACCTGGGCCCAGTGAGGCTTCTCGTAGGTACTGTCTGCTTCCACCGCCTTCAGAGAAAGTTCGAGATCTGAGCCAGAAGCTCCATGTCTTACCATCTGTCATGCAGAACGCCCCCCACAGGTGTGCGAGGACAGAGAGGTATGGTGCTCAAGGCAGCACCAGCCGGGATCCTCCTACCATCACCCCCTGGATCTTTCCCATCCTCGGGTCTGCTGGTTCTTGGAAAACTCTTTCTTTCCCTCTACACCTAAGTGGCTCTCACTCCCTACTCAGAGCACATGCGTCACTTCCTCCAGGAGGCCCTCCCTGATATCCCTGATGAAGCCATATCCAAGGACACATTGAGTCTACAGGCAGTAGTGGTTGCATTAACCACTCTGCATGTGACTCTCATTCTCAGCTGACAATTAGAAAAATTACTGCCTCTGGCCAAACACAGCTCTAAGGGCTTGTGGCTTGGGGAGGGGCGGTGATGTCCCCAGCAGGCAGACACAGCCCTACATTGGGTCTACAAAGTGTGGACTAGATTTCAGCCTCCTCTCATTGTACCCTCCTGAGGGAGATTTTGGTCAGTGCACAGACTGCACAACTGTGCAGCCTGCCCCCTTCAGAGTTTCTGTGATTTGTTCTCACAGCACACTTTTTGCACATGCTATGAACATCTCTTTGCAGTGCTCACCACATTTATCAATTGACATTTTATTTGTGAGGTCCTTTGAGAAAATGGACTGTGGGCTCAAAGAATGCTAAGACATGTTTAATTTTGGTCACATTATATTTCTAGACTAGTTTTTGATTTATAGCAAGGGCTCAGAAATATACATTGGACAAATACCCCTCAGACAGGAACTTCAGAACATGGGGCATGTTGTGGTCTTGTCTGAATGAACCTCTAACTTGGGGAGGCGGAATGGCTTTCGGACCCAAAGGTTGGGTGTGTCACAGACAGGCAGGAATCATTCCCTTTTGCTTCCAAAGCCTGCACAGCTCCTACCTGCAAAAAATACCACCAACAGAAGGAGCTTCGGGGAAGCTCCTCACTGAGCACGTACTCTGGCTTCACATCAGACCCAGCCATCGTCATCGTCTCTGCCATCAGTCATTAAGAAAACTGGATATTCTTATGTTATTATTACAAAGTAGTGAAAATCAGTAGACATGGGGGGCTCAGTTGGTGAAGCATCTGCCTTCGGCTCAGGTCACGATCCCGGGGTCCTGGGATGGTTCTCCCGCGTCGGGCTCCCTGCTCAGCAGAGAACCTGCTTCTCTCTCTGCCCCTCCCCCTGCTTGTGTGCTCTCTCTCTAGCTCTGCTCTCTCTCAAAAGATTTTATTTACTTACCAGACACACAGAGAGAGCACAAGCAGGGGGAGCGGCAGGGAGAGGGAGAAGCAGGTGCAGGCTTCCACTGAGCAGGGACCCTGACCTGGGTGACACAATAGATAACATCTTTTAAAAATTAAAAAAAAAAAGTAGTGAAAACATACACGAAAGCCTGCAAACCCTCACATATATGCCTACCTCCAGCAGCTTTTCAAAGATACAACGTCCCTTGTTTTTTGCCCGAAGCAATAGGTCTTGGTGCTATCCTGGTATCGGCATAAATGCATTTATTTGCTTCATTTCACTGAGCTTATTGATTTGTATTTCTTCATTTCATCGACCTGAATCTGCCCAGTCTCCCATTTGTGGAGGGGCACGCAGGTGGCGATCGCAAACTGGGCGGCCACACAAGTTGCCAGCACACATGTGGGAGGACAGGGAACCAGACATGGAATTTCTGGACCTCACCATGCAGGCACCTTGTCGCTACAGCGCTCGTGTGCAAGATCCACGGCGATAACCCACGGGCCTGGTGCACAGAATAGTGCCGTGAGTGTCTGTGCACGTGCACGCCCACCCACGTATTTGTACGTCTGTAGACACAGAGAGAGCGTGTGCCAGCGGGGGATGGAAGCGGCGGAGGAGGGAGAAGCTCAAGCAGGCTCCGCACTCGGCATGGAACCGAGGGGCTCGATCTCATGACCCTGAGATCTGCACCGGAGCCAAAATCAAGAGTCTGATGCTCAACCGACGAAGCCACCTGGGCGCCCCCGACCCCGTGTGTATATGCACAGTGTCCTTCTCCTCATCACGGAGCCAGACACAGGCACCCAATCCCATCACGCCTCCCAGGAAGAGGGACAGCAGCTTCTGTCTCTCGGCTCACGGGACCCATTTCCACCTTCCTCAATGGCCGCGGCATCTTTCCGCCACCCGACCCTCCAGCATCTTACTGTTTCCACGGCGCCCTCCCTCTTCACAGGCCTTCCTGGTCTTCAGCCTCCTTGCCCATCCTTACTCAACAGAGTCCAGTCTCCAAAGGAGAACAGTATCTCCACAGGAGAAATGCTACAAATGTTTCAGGAAGGAGCAGGGGGAGGGGAAAGGGGGAAGCCCCGTGGAGCCTCTGCAGAGAGCAGGCGAGGGGAGAAAGGGACGAGCTGACAGGCACAGCCGGGGCAGGCCCGGGCTCCCAGCACAGGGGAAGCTGGCGCCACTCAACACAGGGGGAGGAAGTGGGGGGCGGGGATCCCAGGCTGATTGCAGGTTTCCCTCAAGAACAGGCTGAAACCTCCCCCCTGGGAAGGCCCCCTGACTCCCTTGGCTGGAGTCCGCGGCTCTGGCTGAACTTGATTCATTCATTCCCTCACTTGAGCACCTACTATTCTCTGGGTGTTGAAGTCGTAGGTGTGATGGCCGTCACAAAAGAAGGTCTGTATAAACGGGAGGGGCTCTTCCCTGGGCGGCATCTCGCAGAGGCGTGATAGCAGCAGGTGTAAGATGCTGGGTTCTGGAATCAGAAAGGCCTGTGCTTCCCTTACCCATTCTTCAGACACTGACCGGAGGCACTGGCTGGGCACGGAGGACCCTGGGGTGGACGAGCAGACCCCCGCCCCGGCCCGCACGGCATTCTAGCAGCTGAAACACACAAAACCAGTGACAGCTGGGTACCTCCCAGGTCAAACTGAGTGAGAGGTTATCAGACTCAGAGAGGGGCAGGGTGAGCCGGGGCCCTGCAGAAAGACTACTTAGGGAAGGCTTCTGTGAGCAGTGGCTTTTGAGGTGAGAGCGGAACCACCAGAAAGAAAATAACAACAACTGAGAGAAACATGTCAGTTAGAGAGAAGAGTAAGTGCAAAGGCCTGGAGGCAGGAGGAAGCCGGAGGAAAACGTGCTCAAGGGGCTGAGCAGAGGTGTGGGGTGGGGGGCAGGAGGGAGACAGGGAGGTAGAGGATGGGGGAGGAAGAGCTGAGGGGAGCACAACAGCAGGGATCCTGCAGGCCCCTATAGGACGCTGGTTTTTCCTCTGAGTGTGCCCATCAGCCGGTGGAGGGTTTCTGGGCACATGAGTGACACAGTCCGACCTGTTTAGAGGACACTCAGGCTGCTATGTTGAGACCAGCCTGCAGGGGCAGGTGAAGGGCGCACCAAGTTCCTGCCCCCTTGTAGTTCTTCGGTTATTAGCTATGTCCCCCCTTCCAGGCAGGCCCTTTCTGCCAACGCTCACTGTTCAGTTGTGTGGGGCCGGGGAGATGCAGGGGTTACAACACTGTCCCAGCTCCAACCCACGTCCACTGGCCACATGCACCAGGGCTACGGACTTTGGGAGAGAGAGCAGGTCCTCTGCTATGGAGTCAGTGCTGTGGGCTGCCACTCGCTCTGGGGTTTCGACATGTGAGTGTCTGCGTGGGGGGCAGAAGGACGGGCAGGGCGAGTTCACCAGGAATTCTGAGTCTGAAAAAGGTTTTTGACTCTCCGTCAAAACATACACACACACACACACACACACACACACACACACACGAACACAGAGGTTGCATGAAGTTTCAGAAAGCTCCTGAAGCCCTTGTGTGGATCTCTGGAGAAGAACCCACGCCCTCAGGACAGCAGCGGCCTAGGCGCAAACCCACGACGGTCCACGGAAGCTGTGGTTCAAGATCCCGAAACGTGGTGTTTTCCAAGGGGAGCTGGGGACATACCTCCCTCGCTCACAGATCAGCAAAGTGTCAGGCTTGACTGTGGCTTTACAGCTGCTTTGGAGGGCGGACTTCTGTGTTTGGGGGAGAAATCCTCCTGCCCGCTCTGGATGGGCTACAGCAGACCCCTCCCCAGCCGGGCGGAGGTCCCCGGGCACGGCCATCTAAATGTCAGCAGCTAAGCCCCGGGCAGGTGAGCACTGTGTGCACACTCCGACGGCCAGACAGAAAGGTCCGCCGTGTAAATGCCCAGGAAAGGGAAAGTTCACGGCTCCGATCCACGGGGGGCCAACTTTCAAGGCTGGGGAGGTTCAGGGTCCCTAACACACACCTGGCAAGAGGAGAGGATTTATTTCTGACTCACAGGAGAACAGAGTCTGAGAGCAACCAAGAGACAGACATCTACACGGGAGCCCCTTCTTGCTTAGACCCTCTGTTCTCGTTGGGATGTTGTCCACAAGCTCCTCCTCGATTACCCCAAGGGAAAAGGTGACAGGCAGTTCCTCTCTTCCTAAGCAAGGGCTCCATCCAGTGACTTGCTTTGAACAAACAGAACAAAGAAACGTGGGAGGATGTGGAGCGTCCCAGGGTCGCTGTCCAGCACCGGCATCCTCAGCCCCCCTTTCCCGTCCCTCAGAATCTCCCCCTTCACGAGACACAGGCTCAGCCAACATTTACTGAGAACCGACTCTGGGCCAGGGCCTTTCTGGATGCAGGGGACACAAAAACAGCGAGACAGATGCTGAGACATGGGACAGATGCGACCACGGGGGTAACAGGGAAACAGCACCTGTTTATTCCCCCCTCCCAGGGTCAAGGGACAAGGAAAGCTCGGAAGCAAATGCTGGACATGAAGGGCATTGTCCCCTCACGAGCTGTCGGACATCTCTGGGTTGAGGACTAGTTATCAGGTCACAGGTTCCCTGGTGAGGGCTTGGGAAAGGCTGGTCCTGCAGCACAGTGAGGCCAGCTCCTAAAGTCCCAGCTGGAAAAGACATGGCACTCGGTGGATGTAGTGATCCCCACCTGACCTCGCGGGGCAGGCTCCCCGGCAGACGGCAGACCAGCCCAGGGGCGTGCGTCTGCAGCCTCTGGGGGCTCAGGAGCAGAGGTGAGCTGGCCACCTGGCCAGGAAGACTTGAGGACATTCCCGAGGGGACAGAGCCAACAAGACTAAAGGATACTGCCGGTTTCCATGGCTGCGGCCCTTGAGTCCCAGAGTGCTGGGAGAGGTCACGGCAACAGGGACCTAGGGTTCCTTCAAGCTCCAGCATTCTATCCAGGGGCTGTGGAGCTGGCTGGAGGCGTGGAGGGGGCTTCCCTGCAGGAGAAACAGGGTCCATGCGTGGGGGTGGCGGGGTCAGGGGGCACACTGGGAGGACAAGGAGGGCTGTCTGGGGAAGCATGGGCTCCACGTAGGAAAGAAAGCATCAGGACGACGGCCACAAGTCCATGGCTTGTCTCCACAGGCCCCACACGTCGCCTCCCGTGGCACTGCTCTAGGGGAGTCTCTCAGTGAACCCCTCACACACTAGTCCGGGAAGCCACTGTACACCCATATGCTGAAGCCCGGAGCCCGGAGGTCCTGCTTGCCTACACACCCGTCCAACGCCAAGTCCATGGATACGGGCTCCCACATGTCTCATCTCCCCGCCACCAACCCAGACCGCCATCACGTCTGCCCCAGAGGCACCCAGCTGGACCCCAGCTTCAACCCAGCCTGTGGGGAGGCGTGGGCGTTGTCAACCCATGGACACGGTCGTGGCCCTCTGCCTCAGAAGTCCTACTGTGTCCCTCGCCGGTGGGATCGGAGGTGTGCCGGTCATGGAGGCAAGGGCTTAGGGATGGGACCTACTGGGGCAGGAGGACAGCTAGTTCTGCACAGGGCTCTCCTCTGATGGAGAAAACCCCCGTCACTCCCAGCCTGGGTGGGCAATGCTGGCCTGGGGCACTGGCCGGTCTTCTCGGTCCTGCCCACTTAGATGCCCAGGGTGACATGTACACTCTCCACTCTACCCAGACTCCCAGCCCTCCAGTCGTCCTGCCCAGCCCCCGACCCCCTTCAGGCCCTGTGCCCAGCCTCCCCTGAGCTGGCTGGTGGCTCTGGTCACCCAAACCACAGCACGTGACCCATTTATGTGTGTGATTTCCACAAAGTGAATGGCTTTCTCCCTGCCGGGAGGCCAACATCACAAGGACAGGAACTGGGTCTGTCGGGTATGCAGCTGGACCCCTGGGCCAGGAGTGGACTGGAGGCGGGTCTGGAAGGTCACAGAGGGTCAGAGTGGAGCTTGGGAGCCTGGAGACGCCCTCACACCTGCGCAAGGCCATGCTTGCTGGAGCCTGGAGGTGAGGCGGCCGGAGCAGGGCGCTTCAGTCACGAGGCCCTTCTCTCTCTGTCCCCGTGGCAGGCGGCTCCCGTTCAGACCTCGAGGAAGAGGCTGCGTGTCTGGGGGCAGCAGGCAGCAGCCTGGGCTCTGAGGACGGCGTGCAACAGCAGACTGCCTCGCCAGGAATGGACTGGCGTGATCTCAGGGCTGAGCTCGTGAGGGAGCTGCTCTCGCCTGCCCCCTGCCGTGCACGGGGAAGAGGGGCACAGGCTGCAGGGGTGACCACTGCGGCGGCTCGAGGGGCCCCTCACCGATCTCAGCGGGAGGCAGTGATAATCCGTTCCTCTAACCTAGGTCTTTGTTCAGACCCCGGGCATGTCAAAGGCCAACAAGCTTTCGACGGTCTCACCTCAGCTCCAGCTGGGAGGAACGTGCGCCTTTTCTCTGGCCTTTCGGTGGGAAACAGCAGGACTTCGGACAGAGCTTTGGAAGCTGCGAACTTCCTCCAGGGTCAGTGATGGCTAAGAGTGTTCACTGAGCTCCTACTAGGGGCCGGGGGCTCAGTTTAGACCAGCGTGGTGGGACAGGCACTGTTCTCTCCCCAGGGAAGACGCTGAGGCTTCCACAGTGCCCCACGGCTAAGTGGGAGGACGGAACCCCCAGCCCTGCCCAGCAGCCCCAGGACAGGACCTGGACACTGCAGCCTGCCGCTGCCCCTGGGTTAGCCGGTGCACCACCCCCTGTAAGGACCTTGCCGTCCAGTGAGGGACACAGAGAAGCTGGGCTGTGGACCCTTCGCACCAGTTCATCCTCTGTCCCGGGGGGGCGGAGGGGGGGCACTGGCACAGTCCTGGCCACAGCACCGTGTTCTAGAAGCATCTCTGGTCTATGCCGTCTAGATGCCAGGACCACCACCCCTCCAGGTATGACAACCAAAAATGTCTCCGGACATTATCAAACATCCCCTGGGCCGGAGTGGGGACAAAGTCACACCCAGATGACAGCCCCTGACACTGGCGACCTCTGGGTTTTGTGAAGCAGAGACCAGCTTCTGGAGCATTCCACAAAGGAAGGCCCTGTCTTATCCTCCTTGTGACAACTCGTAAGAGCACAGATTGTCCAAGTCCCCAAACCTAAGCTCTCCATGACATGCTGGAAATTAAAATGAAGTAACATGATTTAGGGTAAAAAGAGTTTTTAAAAAGCAGATTACTCCTCCCTATCCGGGAACAAGTTCCTGGGGAAGGCTCCGTGCGCTAAATAATTCAGGGGAACAAGGCACCTGCACCCTCCATCTGCCCCTTGGGGCCACATCCCCTGATACGACTCTCACATTTCCGTGCCCACACGCGTCTCTTCTCCATCCCGTGGTTATGTGCGCACACAGGAACTTGTGGGCTCACCGTCCGTCTCTTCTGTCAAATGAAAATCCACCGGGAAGAGCCCGGTGCCCAATCCTCTGTGGCCCAGGGTCAAGCCCGGAGCCTTGCACCGATTAGCAAACTCAATAATACCGCTGAGTAGACCTTGTGCATTGGTTCCTTCAAATTCTTCCCCGAGTCATCAGGGCAACAGCTTTAAACACCAACGTGCACAATGTAGTGGCTGTTTGCGGAGAAGGGGGTCGGGACCTCACCAATGTAAACCCGGGAAAAGTTAGCTCCAATCTAATGGCCATGTCATTGATTTTTGTCGCTCTTCGTGTCTTCTATTTTAGAAATAATAGTCATCAGCTCCTGTAATCAAAAGTCTCCCTGTAAACTTAATGATTTGGGGGGGTACTGGTTGTTTTTGAAATAACACCTGCAGAACAATCATTAGAAGCTTGATTAATTCTGTCTGACACACAGAAAAAAAAGAAATACATCTTTTTAAAAGCTGCAGGGTTTTTGGTGTGAATAACTTGCAGAGTATTCTAAGAAGGGAATAGACGCTAAACTCGAAATAGTATTAGGAGAGATTGTGTATGTGCTTGTGTGTGTGTGTGCATGTGCATACGTGTATGTGTGGGCATTTGTGTGTGTGTGTGTGTGTTTACACAAAAGCGGACAGTTAAACTGCTCTGGAGAAAAACTGCAAAAATCTTGGCAGCTTGCAGAAGATGATCAGGTAGACATTGATTTAAAAATTCCCTAAATTCCCCAAATTCATCAGGATGGCAGAAGAAAGACACAAAAGCCCAGGGATTATGTTTGGATATGACAGAGAAGATGAATGTTCCTTCCAGCTTCTTAAGAAATGCCCCAAAACTAGAAGTTAAGGTTACAAAGAGACTCCACATACAAAAAAAAAAAAAAAAAAAAGGGTGTGAGTGACGGCCTCATGAGGGAAGCGAGACCATCCCCAGGGGGCCTGACTGCTGGTGAAGGGGCCTCCTGGGGAGCCCCCCACAGAGAGTGACCGCCACTGTCACAGATGACCACTGCGCCCCTCTCCCCAGGAGGCTGCCTGAGACCCAGGGCTGTCGGCGACTGTGAGCCAGCAGCACGCCCCCACGGTGCATGTGGGGAGCACTCTGGAGGGGGGGAGCACCTGCGGGTCACTTACACACACACGCGCGCATATACACGCACACACATGCACACACACATGTACACACCACCTTTACTTTGGGTCTATTTTGGCCACTCTAATATTAACAAGCTGGAAGGAAAACCAGACACTCGTTTCTCAGCGGCGCTCTTCAACGGAAGCCCCCCCAAGCCACAAGTGCCGGGGGCTTCATCAATGTTAAGGAAGAAGCAGCATGAGGGACCAGGAGGCTTCCGAACTCAGCTTTCCCTTCGACCCAAGGAGCTCGAGCCTCTTAAGGTCAAAGGGAGCCTGCTTCTGACCGTCCAAGGGGTGGCGGGGCGGCACAGAGACTCATCTTAATTAAGGCAAATTCAGTTTCTGTGGGAATGCCACTTCTTTCTCCATTTCCTACACTTTCGAACGGAAACGTATGTTCTTCGTCGCCACAGTAAGGCTGCACAGACAAGGGAGAGTCAAGCACAGAGCCCATGCTGATCTCGGGTGTGACCACGGGGTCCCGCTCTCGTCGGGCGGGCGCCACACGGTGACAGCTCGGAGCCACGCAGCGGACACGGCCTGGGACGCTCCCACAGCCCAGGCTCCAACAGAACCACGCTTGCGCCCATGCTGGAACTCGGGTTTCCGCCCCTCGTCGGAGCAGATGGCCCGAGTCTGGGCCTCATGGTGGGCACAAAGAACCCTTGTCCCCCTGTCCACCGGCTGACTATGCCACAGAAGGAACACACAGGCCCTCTCACAGCTATTTAGAAATCGCAGTACCACGGCTTGGTGCTCTTTCCAGCTTGAGCAGGTGCTAACATGGGGTATCCGCGCCCTCAAGATGGATCTTGGGGCCAAGGGTGGGGCGTGAGTCATGGGGACGGTGCCTCCAGCTGGGTCCCCTCACTCTGCAAGCCTCAGGGCGCCGGCTTGGGCCCCTGCCGCCCACCTCGCGGGGCTCCCCTGCCGCCCACCTCGCAGGGCTCCCCTGCCGCCCACCTCGCAGGGCTCCCCTGCTCACGCTCGAAGTACATCCAGGCCAATACAGCACGTCGGACACGAGGGTGTCTGCTCCCCAGCGGCAGGGATCTGAGGCCCTGACGCTCGAGAACCACCCTCTGCACGCCAGTCACACCCCGCGGTATCCATCCTTCTGTCTCCGGCTCATTTCACTGAGCCCAACGCCTCCAGGTGCGCCCACGTGGTCACAGGCACCAGGACCTCCCCCGTGTCAGGGTGGAGCGCGATTCCCCCGGGTGCGCGGAACAGCATGACGCGGGCCGGGAGGCGATGCCCGTGGACACACACATCTCCGGCCATTCGTCAGCAGACACGGGCTTTCCCCACCTACCGCGCCCACTGCGCCTACGTGACATCCTGGACACGTGTCCACAGACGCGGCGCGGACTGGCGTGTAGGAGGGTTGGGGTGTGGGGGACGGGGAGAGGCCGGACCAAGGGCGTGAGCTCACGGGTAAGCTCCGGGGTCGACCGCCCAGCAGGGCGGCCGCGGCTCACAGGGCCGCGTTCTACACCTACACCTGCTAGGACAGTCCGTTGTCGGCACCTTCACAAAAACCAACCAAAAAACCACTGTTTCAGGTGGCGGATATGAACACGAGCAGGTGTGGTCCATGTTGCACAGGAATTTAAGAAATGACCGACCTCTTCTGTCCGGAAGCAGCAGCGATGACATGAAAGCCGTTTGCTCCTTGGGTTTTCCTCTGTCACTTACCTCTCCTCCCTCTTTCTTCTCCGCGTCTCCAGTGCAAAGCCAAGGCCAGGAAGCTCCGCGTGGGGTTAGCACCCTGGGCCCGCCGCTGACTGAGGAACCCGAGTCAGCCACTGCTGCAGAGCGAGAGAAGGCAGGTCAGCACCCCTGGCTCCAGCGCAGGGAGACCCCCCGCCGCACCCCTCCCTTCCAGGGCTGGAGACGACCCCAGCCCCAAAGGAGTGTGGACCAGAAACGGCAGACGGTGAGCGCAGAGAGGCAAGCGCCAAGATCAGGCCGGGGGCAGGAGGAGAGGCGTATTTTGCCAAAGAACAGGAAATAGAAGGACTTAATCAAATCCCAGAAACACCAGGCCAGTCACCTGAGAGCCGGTCGTAAGCAGCCTTTGTCGGGGGCTAAAAGGAAACCCGGATGTGGGGCTTTGGCTCTCTTTTCAGCACGTGGCACAGAACCCAGAATGCTAGGAAAGGCACCTCCACAGTGAAAGTTCCAGAGCTGAAGAAGGTTCTAGAGCCGGGCCTGGTGAGGAGGGCCCCGCGCCAAGGTCAGAGACAAGAAGCCCCAGAGCAGCCGCTCTTCCGGGCCCGGAGGCTACGCTAATCACACCCAGCCCTTGAGTGCTCTGCAGGTCCCCAGCCGTCAGCCCCGCCTCCAGGCAGCGGGGACACAGACAGGTGAGACCTTGTGGCAGCCTCTAGATGCCCCCATCTCACTCAGCAGGAAGTCCTCAGGGGGCCTGAATTCCTTGCATTAAACTACCGCTTCCCCAGGAGAGGGGTGTCAATGTTTCCTCTCCCCGCGGGCCCTGATTGCGGCTGCGATCCTGGGAGAAGCGACCTTTCCAGAGGAGCCCCCTTGTGTGATGGGCCAGCGACCACCGGAGAGCAATGCGGGGAGGTCTGCGTTACTCCCACCGCATCCCCACCAGCAGCACAACCGCGTTCTAGACGCCGATGCCTGGACACGCAGGACTTTGAGCGGGGGTCAGGGGTGGGGGCCACCAGTGTGCATCCCCACGTGTCTGAGGGGTTGGAGGGCGGCCTGGGGTGGAGCTGTGCTGGGGGCTACTCAGAGCTCCTGGTCTGTGATATGTGCGAGTGTAAATGAGGCCGCTGGCCAGATTGCAGTGGGGAAACCATAAGCCTCCACCCCAAAAACCCCACACCACCCACCCTTAGGACAGGTTCTGCGAAGTGCTTCAGCCTGTCCTAAGTGGCTAGAAAACCCGAGTGCTCGCAGGTGCTCCCAGAGCTTCTCCGCAGGGCACACACGAGAAACCAGATGAAGATAATGTGGCTTTTTTCCAGAGCTATGTCGTTAGCAGGAATACTTCCTAAATTTTATCTTTTAACTAGAATAGTTATTTCATGGCCATCAAAGGCTTCTCAAGTACTTTTTAGAGATGATTTTGTCCCAGAGCGGAATTTCATGCTTCATTATCTTGCAATGATTGTGACTTTTAGAGGATTGTTATTCACTTTTTTTCTTCTCAGAATGCGGGCGACGGGGCACAAGCAGCCCTGTGGAAACACCAGGCTGTCTGCATTATGGGTGGGTTCAGAGCGAGGGCTTCTGAAGGTACAGCTATCCATTCCCAAGGCAGGTCATGACAACACTGTTCAACAAAGGTAGAAATTAAAAATTCAGAATGTATTTTACATAATTAGTATTTTAAACTTGTGTTATTTAAGCACCATTTCAAAGAATGATTTGCCTACTGTAATTCCCACCATGAATCTCGCCCGTGATATGTACATTAAAGCACCCTGAGATTGCTCTAGAGTGTGAATTACTAAGTGCTGATGAATAATTTTGAATAATACGACTGCTTTCACCATTGAGTGGGAAATTAAGATTGTGGTAGTGCTCTATTTAGCAACGGCTGGTTTGCAAGAGCGAGGCTAACAGCTGTCTGGCCTCCTCCGAACGATCGTGCTTCCAGAGCAGAGCAGAAACTGGGACCCCCGGCAGGGTTCATCACGCTAACGTGAAGAAATGTTTGCTTCCAGTTGTCCCAATGACCAGTGTCCTGGAAATCGCCGAGGGAGGGGTGGAGAGCCGTGTCTTGGTGCGTGAGCGGTGCGTATGGGGAGCCTGCGGGCCCAGCTGTGTGAACTCTGTCTGGCTTGGAGACAGGATGTGGGCACCACAGTGAGGGGCCTCCTGGCCAAAGCCCCGGGGTTCCAGTCTGGTTCCGTGGAGTGCCAGGAGCCCGGACATCCAGTGCCAAGACCAAGGGAGAGTCTGGGCCCCACAGGGACTGTGGTCATCACAACACGGCGGTGGTTTCGACACGACTATCACAGCAACCGTGGGTATTTGCGTGGCCCTGGCTACGGACCAGGCCCATATTCTAAGCATTTCGGGACACCTACGTGTTCACCCTCACAATCATCTCACACAACAGGTTTGGCCATTCCTCATTTTACCAATGAGAACACTGGGGTTCGGGTAAATTAAATAACTTCTCTAAAATTGAAAAAGGGGAATTTGGTGCAAAGCCTGACCGTCTGTGTCCAACATCCAGGTTCCTGCTCAGTTTGCTAACGTTGAACAAGAACCACCACCAGTTCTCGACTGTTTAGAAGGAAGCAGGTTTTATGCTGGTTATCCGATCTACTTTGCACACTTAGTGCTCACAAATGTTGTGCAAGGTGAGTATTTATATCTCAGGACTGCGGAGCAGCAAGTGGAGGCCTCGAGAGGGGAAAGATGTGCCTGAGATCCCACTGTCGGCGAGCGAGGCCAAGTCTGGAGCCCACATCTCGGGGTCTCCTGCCCTTGGCCACCCCACACAGTTTGTGGTCACCCCCCAGAGCCAGCCTCTTCACATCTGCACTAACTCTGCTCATGGGACTCGACGTCGGACAGCCAAGACAGGCTAAGTTCACCCCCCGGGACCCAGGCCTAGCAGAGGCCCCCACACGGCGGGTCCCTGGTCACTGAGTGCTGTGGGTGTCCAGGACCGGGGTGTGCACCAGACTGTCCCCTCGGGCTGCCTGTTAGCTGCCGACGGTGGCCAGCATGCTGCCTACTGCCCAGCGTTTAGGAAGGATCTGCATGCCTAGAAAGAGCACGGGGCTCTTGTGTTTCGATGGGCTGTCCCCCGACAAGCTGATCCCTCTCGCTTATGCTGTAAAAAAATTCTCTCTGAAGCTCTAACTGAGGATCAGCCGAGAGTAAACAGCTGAGTCAGGGTTCCAGATGGGAGAAATGCTGGATTTCTGGAAAGCGAACTATTGAAATAATCCCTTAATTCAACACTTCTGAAATGAGAGCCCACAGACCCCACCCCCCAGGGGAGGCCACAAGGTGATCTGAAAGGGCAAACCTGCTTCCACTGTGTCTTGCTCTGCATGGACATTGGCGTTGGGGTGGCGAGAGCCCCACCTGGTCCAGGCACAGCCAGCAATCACCCCCCATGGCCCCACGCTCACGGTTCTGTGGCACCCATGGGGCGCTTTCACTTGAAAATGTTTTGGGGGGAGTCTGGGTGGCTCGGTTGGGTCAGCGTCCAACCCTTTCAGCTCATGTCATGAGCTCAGGGTCGTGAGATCGAGGCCCTCCTCGGGCTCCACGCTCAGCTCAGTCTGCTCGAGATTCTCCCCCTCTGCCCCTCCCCCCCATTCGTGTGTGCACCTGGGCATGTGCACTTTCTCTCTTTCAAGTAAATCTTTAAAAAAAAGAGAATGTTCTTGAAAAAGCAGTAGAGATTATTAATTATTGGGCATATTAGTTTTATGATATTTTGACGTGGATGACACACCCTTCACTGTCCTGTGTGATGGGAACCCTCACAGAACACGTCTGCCACGCAGCAAGCAGTGGCTGTCGCGAGCAAATATGACGGTGTGACGGTGAGCTGCTCATCAGACCAGTGTCTTTCTGTGGGACACGTACTCCTCCTATCAGACCAGTGTCTTTCTGTGGGACACATACTCCTCCTATCAGACCAGTGTCTTTCTGTGGGACATGTACTCCTACCTGAAAGAAATGACTGACAAGTTGGTGTTTCACACTTTGGTACATGGAACTGGTATCAGAATTAGAATTTAGAAAACTTATATTTTTTGCCATGAGTTTTACAGCTTCCATATACGAAATTTTTACAAATAGGTCAGCAGCGATAAGAATGAAGATGAGTTTTTGCTCATGTATAATGGTCTGTGTCAACATCTGGAAGATCCCACGACTTCCCAGCAGTAATGCACACAGAGTCCGACAGAAGGCCCTGTGTCCCAACAGTCCAGGTCACCCCAAGGGTTCGTTACAACACCCTGCGGGTCTCAGTGCACAGCGTGGGAACTACAGAACCATCCAAATAGATAAACACGAGATGACACGAGAGGCATCCCCAAGCACCCTGACTTCACGGGTCTTCTGGAGCACTGCACCCACAACCACGGGACGGACGTTCTCCGCAAGGGCGTGTGGCGAGCTTCATGAGATGAACTCAAGCACGGAGAGTTTACTGAGCATGTTCTTTGACTACAGTGCAACTAAATTGACAATCAGTAACAGTAAGATATCTAGAAACAGACATTATTTGGAAATGAACAACCTCTAACTAATCCATGGGTCAAGGAACACATGAGAAAGTATTTGAAATCAAATGGAAATGGAAACACAACCTACCCGCTAAGGCAGTACTTGAGGAAAATGAATAGCCTTAAATGTTTATACAGAAAAGAAGAAAGGTCTGAAATTGATGACCTAACTTTCCAGCTGTGGAAACCAGAAGATGAAGCACTTAGTAGAGGAATGAAAGTAACAAGGACATCCACAAAAACCCGGAAAATCGGAGACAGATGAGCAATAGTGACATTGAACAGGGCCAAGACCTGTTTCTTTGAGAGGATGGAGAAACTGACTTGGCCCCACCCCAAACTGATTCAGAAAGAGAGACACACACATTTCTGATACTGGAGATAAAGGGAACGGCCCCCACACCCATACACCACATAGTGTGCATGGAAGAGACGGAATGCTGGAAGTCACCGCATAGGAACGAAAACTTGGGTGAAATGGACAAAGCCCCTGAAAATGCCAATTTAGACCAACTGAGACAAGACGGAACAGAAACTCTGAATGAACCTCTGTCGTTGAAAGGAACTGAATTTGTTAGCAAAACCATTTGTACAAAGTAGACCTTAGGACCCGATGGCTTCACTGGGGAATTCTATCAAATATTTAAAGAAGAAATAGCATGATTTGTACATAATATTTATGGAAAATAGAGAAAGAAAGAATGGTTTTCAAATAAAGTTATGAGGATAGCACAGTCCTGATATCAAAACCCGATGAAGATAATACAAAAAGGGAAAATTACAGGCCCATAACCCTCACGAACGCAGGGGTAACGCTCCTTAACAAGGATGAGCACACTGGATGCAGAAATACGTTAACAGGGAGACACGTCATAACCCCATGTGGTTTGCCCCTGGACTGCAGCTTCGTCTCTGACATTCCAAAGTCAATGTAATCGACCCTGTCAGTTTAGTAACAGAGAAAACATTTGACAAAACTCAATGTCCGTTTGTGATTTAAAACCGTCAGCTGACGGAAAACAGAGAGCGGCCCCCCCGATGTACTAAAGGCCACCCGAGAAACCCCCTGCCAACGTCCTATCTACCTGAGCTATGACATGCTAGCGCATCTCAGGAGCAAGGCGGGGACGCCCACACTTGCCACCTCCATTCTACGTGGACCACAGCTTCTGGCTGGTGAGTGAGAGAAGGAAGACTGCTTCAGAGAAAATCCTAGGAATTGACAAAAAACCAGAACAAGTAATTGAGCAGCATCAGAGGACGGCAGGTCAATACAAAAAAATCAATTGCACTTAACACACAACGAGAATATTAAATTTACATTTAAAATAATAAATTTACAAAGTTCCATTTGCAATAGAAAAGTATTTAGAAATAAATTTAACAAAATGTGTAAGACATAGACACTGACAGCCATCAATAATGGGGAGAAATTAAACACCTCTTGAATAAAAGAGCATATACAGCAAGTGTATGTATATTGGAAGACCTAATAATGTTAAGATATCAATTCTTTCCAAATTGATTTAAAATTCAACATAATCTCAATCTTGTAAGAGGTTTTTGTTTTTTTTTTGAGAGACTGATCACCTTACTTTTCAATGGGCAGATTTGAAGAATTTAGAATCTCCAAATCAATCTCAAAAAATCAGAACAAAATTGGAGGACTTACACCTTACTTCAAGACTTACTAAGTCCAAAAACACAAGAAACAACAGGTGCTGGTGAGGATGCGGAGAAAGGGGAGCCCTCGTGCGCTGTTGGTGCTGTTGGTGGGGGATGCGGCCACCCTGGAAGACAGGATGGAGGTTCCTCAAACAATTAAAACAGAGCTCCCCTATGACCCAGGAATTCTACTATTGTGTATTTACCCAAAGAAAATGAAAACACTGATTTGAAAAGATATACATACCCCTAAGTTTATTAGAACAATATTTTCAACAGCCAAGATATGGAGGCATCAGTAGATGATGGATGAAGAAGGTGGGGTCTGTGTATACACAAGGGACCATTACTCGGTCAGGAAAATATGAAATCTTGCCATTTGCAAGGACGTGGAGGGATCCAGAGTGCAACCCTAAATGAAGAGCCAAGTATCATATAATTTCACTCATATGTGGAATTTAAGAAACAAAACAAATGAACAAAGAAAAAAGAAACATACACACAGAAAAACAGACTCTTCTCTATAGAGGACAGACTGATGATCACCAGAGCGATGGGGGTGGGGGGGCACACGTGAAGGAGATTGAGAGTGCACAGACGAGGGGCACGGAGTCATTTGTCGAACTGTCGAATCACTCCAGGGTACACACCTCAAACTCCAATGAGACATGACCAGACCCTCTCCAGATGACCGCCATCGAAAGGAATCGCCACATCTAATGCTGGCAGGTCCGCACAACCGGGGCTCTCGCACGTTGTCGGTCGGCGTCTCTAATGAAGCCCCATAGGGATGTACACTGGGAGCTAGGAATTGCCCAGCCTAGGTATTTTCCCAAGAAAAAATAAAAACGTGCCCGCAGAAGACACACATCATAGCAGCTTGATCCACAACAGCCCAAAACTAAAAACGACCCTAATGTCAGTGAAGAGGAGGGTGGGTAAGCAAAGCGAGGGTCTATGTGTCCTACGGCCAGCGTTCGGTAATTTTCTAGAACAAAGCACGGTATGTAACATGAACTAACCCTGAACATCACTGTGCTGAGGGAGAGAAGTCTACAGAAAACAGCACCCAGGAGGGGACCATTTATGAAGTTTTAGAGCAGGCGAGAACCATCCTCGGTGGAAAATAACCAGGAGCCGCTGCTTCCGGGGGCTGAGTGGGGGGCAGGGAAGGATGGGGACCACCAGAAGGAAACGTTCGTGGCGGTGGGAATGCTCCGCATCTGGGCGGGGGTTTGTGTTCCTTCCACACGTGCATTTGTCAGAGCTCATGGGATGATTCACTTCAAGTCTGTGCGTTTAATTCTATGCAGATTTTACCTCAAAGGGAAAAATCTAAATAAATACCGACTCTGGTTTGTGACACCTGTGTTGAAGAATTTAGGGAAAGGTGCACTAACATCTATAAGTGACTTGGAAATACATAAAAAGCGTATGACGTGTCGATGCTTGGAGAGTGGGGACAGGGAGTCGGGTGAGCGTGTGATGAAGCGGGAACAGTGCGAGCGAAGCGGAGGAACCCAGGTGGGGCCACGGGCACGCACTGTGACATCCCGCCCGCTCTCCCGTGGGCTCCCCGTTTCTGGAGTGGAACGCGGGAAGGCTCCCGAGCGCACGTCCAGTTCAAGGCGCTTGTGCCCCGCTCTGCCACACCACCGCGGGCCCTGCAGACGGTGACCCCAAGCCCTCAGCCCGGCAGAGACGCACCGTGTGCTCCCTGCCCGCCAGCCTCCCGCCCACGGCTGCAAAGCCACGGCAGGCAGGCGGGATTCCGCAGCGATGCCACGCCCGGAGGACACGGGCTCCACAATCTGATCTCCGGGTGGGGGGCCTGGCTCCATTTCCGATTAGCTGTTCGACTCGGGCAGGTTATGGAACCGCCCTGTGCCACATTCATCCGGCAGGGTGCCGTCCTCCTAGGGTTGTCATAAAGAACACACCAAACCAGTGCATTTAAGGGACTGACTACAGCGAGTGCTCTCGTCACTGTCACTCTCTGTAACTCTCCTGTCTGCCACCTTCACCCCCAACACAAGGCCACGCAAGGTCTCCCCATTTCCTTTGGCCAAAAACCTGATTCCCATGGAATTGGACCTCTGAAAATGGACGCCTGCCTCAGTAAGCAGCCTGCCTCTCCCCACAACACACCCACACCCCAAGATTTATGTCGATGGCTCCTCGGTTCAGTGAGCTCGCCTTCCCCGTCTCGGCCACGCACCCCCACGGCTCTCTACCCACCCCATCACCAGGGAGGGATGTCACTCCTGCCCACGGTCCTTGCTGATGCCGGGGACTCTGCTGACATAGGAGCCTTGGCCCTCTCGTGACTTCAAGGACACCCTTCAGCGATGGTCATCTCTCCCCGCCGTCACTGACCTTCTCCTCTCTACTGAGCCCCTTCCAACACCAAGAATGCCAAGACACCTCCCATCGTGAAAACACCGTCACGTGAGCTCACTTCTGTCACAGCAGTGACCTCGTTCTCTTCTCCCCTCCACAGAGGAGCTCTCAGAAGCGGTGACCTACACAGTAACGTCACCTCTGTTCCTCTCATTTTCCCTGAAACCTTCCCACAGTGGGGGGGTGGGGGTGGGGTGGGCATTCACACCCGCGACTCCCCACCACAGGCTCCAGCAAGACCTCGGTGGTCCCCACATGGTGAAATCTCGCAGCCCATCCTAACCCCCAGCACAGGGGCCGTGCTCACACTCTTCCTCACCTTATCTTACTTACACCTCTGTTCACTCCTAGGCGAGCTCACGGGGCTCCTGGCCCCTAACAGCAGCCCATGTCCCATCTGCATCCCGCAGCCCTACCCCGGCCCAGGTCCCAGACACACCCAGACACATCCAGGATCGTGCCTGGTGGTCCCATCGGTGCTGATCCATTCAACGATGCCACGCGGATCGATTCAGTGCCCCCCACGTGCCCACCAGAGATACGGCAGAGAACAAACAAACCCAACTCCCACGACCATTCTGGCCGGAGCTTTTGTTCTTCCTCGAAAGACAATTAACAGCATAAGCGACTAGAGTATACAACGCGCGAGCAGAAAATAAGCGACTAGAGTGTACAACGCGTGGGCAGAAAATAAGCAGGACTGACACTTTAGCGGGCTATGCGGGGGGGAATTGTGGGAGAGGGTAGGAAGGCACAAGGCCATAGAGAGCGGTTCCAGAAACCCGCAGCAGAGGTTACGTCTTAGAAGAGCCTGAGGAGCTGGCATGAAACCATCTAGGGAGGAGTGTTGGGGGGGGGGGGGTCCTCTGGCCCAGTGGAGGCTGCAGGGCAGGGAGCAGGGGCAGAGGTAGGGGTATGGTGCAGAGGTCCCGGGGTTCTGGTGAGGACTTGGAGAAGCTGGTAGGGGTCTGGACTTCAGCTCGGGTGACACAGGTGTCCACAGAAGGGCTCTAGGCTGAAATGCCATGAAGCCTCCGCCCGCTGCTCTGCAGGCCAACCGCAGGGATAGGGAGGTGGGCACGGGGGCGGGGGTGGGGGGTGAACACAGGGCAACCTGGACAGGAGTGATGGCGGCCGTCCAGGCTGGAGGGGCAGCACTGTGTGGGGAGAGGACCAGGCTCTGCATCAACCGGAGTTTGGTCCAACAAGATGTGCTGCAGAATCAGCCTGGGGAATCCAGGGGTGCTGTCTGGGCCCAGTCGGCATTCCTGACTGCCTCTGATCGGCTCGTTTTCCCCTCTCAGAAAACATCCTCTCTGTTCAAGTGTTTGATTCACATTCTTTGGGGTTATCCTAAACTGCCTTTATCCCTAAATCTAGATTTACTTTACAAAAATATTCTGCTCCAAAATAAAAAATGGCAGAACAACATAGGATTCCATTTTATAAAAGGAAACATTGATTCTTTGGGGCTATATGCCCACGTGATGAATTATAAAGAAAACCAAAGACAGGAAAATTACAGAATTTGGGATAATGGGAGAGAAGGGATACAGTTGAGGATGGGAGCTCCTGGGCTGTGTTACCTGAGTCGGGCAGAGAGCCCAGTCGTGGTCCTTCTGCAAGGAGCGCACACAGCACACGCACTCTTCTGTACGTGAAATGTTCATAATCGAACGAGGGAAAAGGTGCATTTGGAATGGGAAACGTTCATCCAAATCAGGCTTCTCAAATGAACATACGTATACGTAAGAGGACAGAAGAATTATATAAATGATGTGTGACATGGTGGCAATCACGTACACATTTCTACAAGGATACGTAAGAAATAAAATAGCTGAAAGCTAAAAACATTCCTTCTAGAAAATGAGCGCAGTGTGGAGTGAAGGAAACCTTCCTTCGTGCTTTCTGTCCTCTACAATCTAGATCCTCCTTATGGAGAACGGTCAAGACCACACGTGTGTGTAGCTCTAAGGTTTCCATCCTCTCTGTGTTCGATGCTGGACAAGCGGCATGTGGTATACGGTACATTCATAATGTTATCAAATAGTCATAAAATCCAGGAGAGTCTTCAAGTCTGCATCAATTATCACAGTGAAAGGAGAAGGATTTGAAAATCATTGACCGAACGCCCGCCAAAGCCAGGAACCTCCCTCCCGATGCCCGTGCGTTCGAGCAGAGCCCGAGGACTGTCGGCTGTCCCTGCCCCGCCCGTGTGGTGGGACGGCCTGTGGTCACCCCGTCCCCGGACATAACGTCTCTGGACACAGAGTGGGGCAGACACTCTGTGAGGCTGCACTGCGGGCCCCTCCCCAGGCTGGAGACCAGGGCTGTCAGGGTCTCCTCATGTCCCGAGGCTTTTAAAGGCCGACGCTGGGCTGGGACTTGGCTTTCAGGTCACATCTGGCACAACAAGTGAGACTTCGGGCCAGAAGCAATTGACTCCACTCATGTGTCTCCAGGAGGATGCATGAGGATGGCTATTTCCAGTCGTGAGCGTCATGAGTACAGATGAAAACTAAATTCCCCATGTCCGCGGGCGGAGGTGCCCGGCAGCCAGGAAGCAGGCCCGGATTCAAAGCCACCATCAGGTCTGCTAATTGCTCACTCGCTGCCGACCATCGAAAAAACAAACATAGCAATATGGCTTTGACTTTTTACAAGGTGTTTGTTTGCGGACCCCGACGAGAATTGCAGAGACGAGAACACTGGAGGACAGAGGTGAGCCAGTTTGGAAAACATCAGAGAACATATTGTTTTCATATTTAAAGTTTCCTCCCTCTCAAAGAGAGCTGCTGAACCTTCACAGAGGTTCCCAAATTCTTAATTAGAAAAACTTTTCTTAACACCCACTGGCCTGTCCAGAAGGATGAATAATAAGAATATTTTTAAGGATGCTGAAATTAAAAAAAAGTTTATTTTCATATTATTGGCTGCTCTGAGGAACCTTCATATGGGCATATGAACTGGGTCACTAACTGCACAGCAGCCTGAAGAAGTCATTGCCTCCAAGTACCAGTAAAAGAACGAATGATTTCCAACAGATAACCCAACAGAGCCGCGGGGGACAGGGGTGAACCCTCAGCAGCTGCGAGCCATTTACCCAGGCATGTCCGGTCTTGCTGACACCATAAGCTGGTGTCTCAGGGACAACGTACAGATGAAGGAGGGCCAAGGAAGTCAGCTGAGCCCCCGGGGCCCCTCAACCCATACGTGCCACTCTGGGATTCAAACGCAGGTCAGCCTGTGCCATTCCCAGACATCCGCACTGCTGTTCAAGCATGGTCTTCAAACACCTTGTTTTTCTTCATGGAGCACTCCAGATTTGGTGCAGATTCCTTTGCCCCATGGGTCAGAAGTGCCAACCCACAGAATGACAGATTGCTTGAGTCACGTGGAGCCCAAGCTTCTTCCTCTTGTTTGCAAAACTGAGTTTACGTGCTTCCGGAGCCCAGAGTGGTTCAACAGCACGAACCTCGCTCTCGACTCTGACCCTCATCGTCCCCCTCCCTCGGCACACGGCATCTCCGTCCCTTCCGCTGTTCAAGCCATGAGCGGTCATCCTTCACATCTTTCTCTGTCATCCTGCACCCTCCTGTCCACAGTCCCTGCTCCTGCCCCAGCCACACCATGTGCCATGGCATGGCTGGACCAGTGCATGCCCCCATCACAGCTCCCTGGGCCCATCCTTACCCCCATTCCCTGTCCAGTAGCCACAGTGCTCATTGGCTCATTTCAAACATGAACCAGATATGCAGGCAGAATGTGCTCCCGACAAAGATGGCATGCACACAGACTCCAGATGGGGAGAGCGCCCCAGGTACACCTGGGTCATCCCTGCAGGTGGAAAAGGGAGCAGAGACACGGCACAGTGAGAAAGACTCGGGGCACCGTGGCCCCGTGGCTCCGTGGCCAGCCTGCACAATGGAAGACATGGCCACGGGCCATGAGAGCCGCTAGCAGCCGGAAGAGGCCAGGAGATGGGGGCCGCCCCTAGAGCCTCCGGAAGGAGCACAGCCCTGCTAGCATCAGGACCTGAGCCCCGGGAGGCCCTAGGTGGCCTCCAGGACTGTGGGAGGGTTGATTTGTGTTGTTTTAAGCCACTGTGTTCGCAGGAATGTATAAGAAAGGCAGTAAGAAGGAATTCACCAAGTGGAATCGCTCACAGCCTACAGTGCCCCAGCACTTTCTCGCTGCTTTCCGGAAGATCTCGGCTCCTCGCTGTGGCTAGCGGCCCCAGGTCGGGGATCTACCTGAACCGAACTTCCCTGTGCGTCATGTCCCCTCTCCCCATTCACTATACCCCGGGATCAGGGCCCCTCACACCGTGATCACAGCGCCCCTGGCCACTGGAACCTGGCCCTTGCTGCCTCTCTCTGAACCACTCTGCCCCTTGTCCTCCTCCAGGCCTGCATCTCCATCACCTTCTCCGAGTGTCCTGTGTAGCCCCTGGGATTGCTGCACAGGACATTCCCAGGCCCCACACCAGGCCTGCCAGAGCAGAGACTCTGGGGCAAGCCCCAGGCCCGCCCACCTCCCAGGTACACTTTTTACGGAGCCTTGTTCCCCCCCGTGCTCCCCAGGGGGATGGCGGCCTCATCCATCTTGATCTCTGCTCCCTAGAACAAGGCCGGCCACGTAGCAGGAGCTCAGTAAATATTTGTGGGATGGATTACGGAATTTATTTTCTCAAAGCTGCCAAGCAGGCATCAGGCTATGGATAAAAAGATGTGCACATCAGGGCTTGCCCTGGAGAACTGTGCTGGAGTGGGAAAGGTCTTTTCCCCTGCAGCGTGGTGTGCTGTGAGAGGAGCCTGTGGCAGCCCACACGTGTGCCCTTGAACCAGGCTGACACCAGGCAGACCACACGGGACACACAGTGTCAACCGTTAATTACACACGGTCTCTGCTGGTTAGAAGAGAAGCTCTGCTGGTGCGGGGCCCTCGTCGGGCTCACCAGAGCCGCAATGACCCCCAGTACTGGGACAGCACCTCAGTCTATGGGGAGTCATTAAATGTGTGTTGAATTGGGGCGCCTGGGGGGCTCCATCGGTGATGCGTCCGACTCATGAGCGGAGCTCAGGTCGATCTCTGGGTCGTGGGATGGAGCCCGGCATCCAGCTCGCATTCAGCAGGGAATCCGCTTGAAATGAGCTCTGCCCAGCTTCAGGTTTGCTCGAGGCAGTTGGGGATTCCGGCTAGAAGGTGTGGCAGGAGCAGAAGCATGGAGTTGTGAGCAGTTTGAGGAAAGCCCAGAGGGGTGGGCAGCGGGGACACCAGAGTGACAGCGGGTCGGCAACGCTGTGGTTCTTCTAGCTGAAGGGCAGAAGCCTGTGGGGAGGGTCCCACACAAGCCTTGTGGACAAAACTCCCGTCCGCCACTGGACGCCCAGACGCTGGGAGGGTCCCGTCCGCCTCTGGACGCACAGGCGCAGGGCTCCCCATGCAGGATGAGGGGTTACAGCAGGAAGTCACCGGATGACCCAGCCTCCGGAGATGCAGCCCAGCGTCCCCTCCCAGCTGCCAAAGATGCTGCTGGAAGGAGGGAGGAGACTTAGCCGGGACGGCAGGTTCACTTCCCCCTCTAACTCTGAAGATAAGGAAGCGGTTGGTTTTAACCGTGCAGGAAAGTATGCATGGGGAGACACGTGGTCCTTTCAGGGCCCCGGGCTAAGTCACCAGAGCCCTTTCCACAGAGCGGTGAGTAATTTGAGACAGATTCATCACTGTGGGTCACCAGCAGGCCGTGTGGGGACTAATTTGATAACGCATCTCCCTTCGGTGAATTTCCAGTGAAGGATTTCGTGCACTTCCCTTTATTTAAGATGGAGAAGACAATACAACTCCTTATCATCAAACCTGTCATTTGATAGCAGCCCTGCAGGTAAAATGTCCCCACGGGCCCGTGGGCAAGCAAACACACACGTTGTAAGCCTGGGTGCAGGTGCTTCCGTGTACACGTGCGCTGGGCCCGCAAAGCCGTCGTAAATAAAATCACCAAAAGCTGTAGCGCCTTTTTCTCTCCTTATCAAAAGCGCACGAGCCACAGCTCAGTGAATATACTTGGTGATCTAAGCTATTCATTAAAGGTAATAGAACAGAAAAATGACTTTTGATACAAAGCCATTCCAACACGTTACATTTTAGAGTCCTTGCTAAATCACATTGTCAGAGCTCACTTTATTTTACTACTGAGTCAATGTGAAAGGAAGAGCTCTCTCTCTCAGAATTTCTCTCCGTAATACTCAGGACCCGCTCTGCTAAGTTTAACGCCTCAACAGTTCCTAGCTTAATTTACTCCTTGGAACAAGCCATTATGTATGCTTTGCTGCGTTGCGCCTTCTCTGCAAACTCTTCCTTCCTTCCTTCCTTCCTTCCTTCCTTTCTTTCTTTCTTTTTTCTTTTCTTTTTTTTTTTAGTATACAGCCATGTGGTAAGGGGCTCCTAGGAGGGGACTGTTTTCTAGGTTTGGAAGTTCAGGGAAAATCCTGCCCAGCGTGCGTGCGACAGCCAGGTCTTCGGCTCTCGTTAAAGTCAGCCGTACGGCTGTGCGGATGGTGCTTCCCGCTGCATGGATGGGTTGAGAATTAACAGAAGTGACTGCATGATTTACCAGGTGCAGCAATGACATCATCACAAGGTGAGTGCAGTCACTTGAGCCCATGAAATGGCGCTGCCATGGGAGGCCGCGCTGGCCAGATATGAGGACGGAGTGGGCTTTTTGGAGAATCTGCACGTGCAGAGCTAAACACTGGGCAGGTGCAGCCTGGCAAGTCCTGCTCATCTCTGCCAACGTCTTAGCATGGCACGCCGGCCCCAGGGATGCCCGGAATGCAGGCTGATTCCAATTCGGATGCCGACATAAATCAATAAAAGCATGCAAAATTGAGCAAATAAATAATGAACAAACAAAAAAGACGTCTCTAACCCCTAGTAAATTTTATGGCACAGAATAAAAAACATGCCATTTTTTTTTTCCCAGAACAAAGGACCCATGATTTCCAAGGTAAGGTAATGTGGCATAAAATGTGAGGGGGAAAGAGTATCGAGCTTAGAAGCATGTCAGACCCACTAGGTGAGAACAGTGGACTGAACAGTCAGGAAAGGCCTCAAATCCCATGTCAGAGCACAGCCTCTTGACGCCACCACAGGGCTGGATCAGCACGAGCTCTGGCGGCTCGCTCTTTGTCTTCCTTCTCGCTTCCCTTCCCCAAGTGCTCCCGGGCCAGGACCTGTCCCGGACCATAGGATTCTGTCCTGAGGAGCTCGGAGGCAGCCCTCACTCCCACGTCACTCACAGTCCCGTGGGATCATGAGTCAGAAACAAAGTTAACATACCAACTCAGCGTGGTTTTGAAAACATCCCTCCATTCCCAGCTCACAACGGCCCCAGAGCTGCTCAGAGCACGTGGCTGGAATCCACGGGCCCAGTCGCCCTCCCCAGCCTCCCCGCCCCCACTCAGATCTGCCTTCTGGGCTCCCAGGACCAGCTTCATTCCAGCCTCAAGGACTGCACTGGCGGTCCCTCCGCCTGAAACAGTCTTGAGTTTGTCACTGTGCGGCTGGCTCTCCGTGCATCGCCTGCCCCACGGCAAGCTCGCTATAGACAGCCCTGCAGACAGAGGTGTCCAGACGACCGCTGGACACGTCCAACGGGACTCCCGGTTCTCGGGGAAGGAGGCTCGCTTGAGTCCCGGCTCTGCTGGCCCCTCTGGGAGCTCTCTGGATGCTCAGGGACAGGTTGGAGCTCACACCCGCCCAGAGTTGCAGGGTGGGAATGACACAGGAAAAGCTAAAAGCCCACAAAGCTCATTGTTCTTACCAATACTGAGCTGCTTTTCTTTAACAAAACAAAAACTAGAAAACAGGAAAACCTGCATTCCTGGAAGACTTTGGTGAATTTCTAGAGTTGTGGAAAAGCTCATTCTGACGCTTTTTGCCCTCTTCTTTCTAAATGGAAGAGTGGATTCTGGAGGTGCACACTCTGCCATTTCATTTCCCTTCTCCCTTACACACGTAAACCTCCCCTCTTGGCTGGCTCAGCCCATCAACCGCGACACAGCCCCAGTCTCTCCCCTTTAAAAATCGCTCACATCTCTCTCGAATGCTCCATCTAGCTTGCATCTCGGGACACACCTGTCCACTGCCGCCTCCACTCCCATCTGCCCCCGGCCCCTTGCTCGCCTGTGACCATCCTCCCAAGATCTCTAGAGGGCCCTACCCACCGGCACCCAGTGACCATCCTCCAGACCCTTACTAGACTTCCCAGTGCCAACTCCCTTCCGGAAACACTCTGCGCTTGGCCACCGTCTGCAGGAACCCCACAGTTTTAGCCCCCTCCGAGCAGCCGCTCCCTCACCTCCGCCTGAGGCAGATTCCCTTCTCCCCGGACCATGAGTGTTGCATTCACCAGAGACAGAGTGGCAGAGAGACAGAGGAGGGCGATCGAGGCCGGTAGCCCTCACTTCCTCCCCGGGGAAGTCTCCGCTCTCCCACTAGGCAACCTCGTCCTGGCCCTGGCCCAAGTCACACAGGGCCATGTGGTTCTCAAATGTTTCTCTCCGGCCCAGCCCCTTCCTCTGATCTCCAGCTCATGTAGTTCACGAACCCATCCTCTGCAGAGACGATGAGGGAGACATCAGAATGGGCTGACAGACCAGCCGCTTGGCCCTGAGACCCTCTAGGATTGCAGGTCCCAATAACTTTTTCTGAATTCCCCCCTCACTGCCCCAGACCCCGTCCCTACACCTGACCCTCCTCCATTGTTTCTGTCTGTGCACAGTTCCATCATTCTTCCCGGTTGGAAAACAGAACCCAGCACTCCTTCCCGGCACCCGGCTCCTTGCCTTCTCCATGTGCGATCCATCACCACGAGCCGCCAGGGTGCTGGCTCTCACTGCTTCCTGGGTGCCGACTGGCTGCGTCTCCTCTAAATCTGCTTCCGTGATGTCAGCCTGTAGCCTGAAGTCAGCAGACGCCACAGGTCACTGCTTTCCCGCTCAAGAGGTGGTTGCTGGCGCTTACGAGGGTGCTGCCACCCCCAGACCTCCGTGGGGTCCACAGTCCTTCCCCCATGCAGTCCCGCGGCGACCACGCCTGCCCAGCTTGTACTCCAGAAGACAGGACATCCTCTCTCCCCCTTACGCCCCACACGAAGCCAGAGCGTCTTACTGAACATGAATCGTAACATGCTCCTGATTCGAAATCCTGCTGACCTCCAAAATCCATGTCTATTGCAGCCACTGAAGTCCCACGTCTGGATCTCTGGTTACCCGACCACGCCATTCTCCCGGTTCCAGAGGACGGGTGTTTAGAAAAGGAGGAATGGCCAGCATCAGGAACTGTGCGGAAGGCATCAAGTGGAGTGAGTACTAGAATGCACCGAGTGAACTCACACGGAAGCTCTTGGGGTCCTGGAGCAGAAGAGGTCCCGATGGTGTCCCTGCCGTCAGGGTGTAAGTCCATGAAGGTAGGAAATCATCTGTTTGTTCACTGGTTTATTCTCAGTGCCTAAATCACATACGGTGTGCAGTTGGTGCTCAATAAATGTGCTGAATGAATGAATAAATGCGAGGTGTGAACAGAACCATCCCAGAGACCCAGAGAGGACAACAGCAGCCTGGAGGGACCCCCACCTCCCCACATACTGTGGGCCAGGACAGCCCACCACAGAGAGCATTCTAAGCTTCTCACGTCTACACGCATGTTGTAGATAAATTCAGAATACCACGTCTGCCGCCGCCTGTGAACTGCCTTTTGCCTCTCAGCTAAGCGCGCGTCTGCAGGTCTTGCAATGCCGTCCCGCAGGGTACCATGCCACAGGCTTCGCCGTAAGCTCACGATACGCCGGAGGACTCTCGGTGAGTCGGCTTCTGGGGCGGGAGGCGGGATGCCGCACAGATTCTGTCCCAGGTCTCTTTGTGCAACATTGAAACAATACTTTGTTTATTCTTCTTTAAAAAAAAAAATACATGGGTTATAAATCTAGAGAGATGAGATCTGGAACTGGCGGGAGAATCCTTGGAGAGGTCTTGTGATTCTCCCAGAGCTCAACCTCCACAGTTCAGGAAGAATGCCACCGCTGATCCCGGGGGTGAATGGGTGAGGGACTTGTCTGGAAGACGCAGGAGAACCAAGCATGTACTGCCTACATCTGTCCTTCGAGAGAGTATCTGATGCTGGGCATCCGACCCTGCAGGGACAGGAAGCTCTAATTCCGGAATCATTGTCCCAGCACTGATTATGACAGAGGGTCAACCAGGAATCTCCAAAAGCAATGATTGCATTTAAGCTGGGGAGTCCTTCCAGTCGGCAGACGGAGTCTGCTTCTCGCTGACTGTCCCCCAGAGGCCCCACTCGGCGACCTATCCCATGAGCTCCCCAGCGTGGCCACTGACTGCACCAGAGCCAGCAAGGGACAGCCTCCTAGTCCGACAGCTGTCACCGTGTTTCGAAGAGCAATCACGGAGAAGACATTCCATCCTCTGCCGTATGCAGTGGTTAAGAGCCAGCCACTGAACACATCTGCACTGAGGACGGGATTATACGGGCATGACTTCCGAGAGGCCACCTGAGATTCTGTTCACCACACCTCTAGACCCCAGTCCCCCCAAGGGATCTGATGAAGAAGAACCCAAATTCCCCACAGCAGAAGAGCTCACGGCCATGTCCACACCCCTCCCAGGAAGAGGCAGGAGAGCAAACATTGCTGCAAGCCAGTGCCTGAATCATCCAGATGTTTTTAGCCAAGTGCAAAGCTACTTATTTACCAAGTGAGAAAAAAACAGTCCCAGCCCTTGTTAGTTTCCAATCCACTGCCAAGTAGCACACTTCAGTCCAATAACAAAACATGAAACAGCCAGCAACAGCCATTTTTTACAAGAATTTTGTAAATCTGAAGTCCAATATAGATGCTAATAATTGCTTTATTTACTCCGAATAACTCATCATAATGCCAAAGGTCTGGTTCATTTTTCCTGTCTGTTCGGTAAAGCGTGTGTTTATAAATACATGTTGAGATTCCCAGAGAGCAGGCTCCATCCTTCATTCTGAGAGACAATGGATTAGTAGTACCTTGAAGTCATTTTTCAAGGAAAAACCATAAATATTAACAGCTGCCAGCCCTTCCCATTTATAATCAGCTAAAAACAGTTCCTCCCCATGGAGAAAATGTTTACATTTCCAACCTGGGATTAGTTTCTCCCTCCCAGGATAGGACTCAGGCATCATGTGCGGTTCCTTGGAGATCCAGCTGACGGGGAGAGAGCCATGGGCGGTTTGGAAGGGGGCTGGCGAGCAAGGTGCCTGCCCCACATGCCTGCTCCCTCCAACCCGGTGCTGCGCCTGCATCGGCACGGGGCCGGACGCTGGCAGCGCAGAGCAGAAGAAACCCCTAGTCTACGGTCAGAAGGACATGAGCTTCCATTCCTGCTCCGCAGCTGACGTGCTCATGTCCCCAGGTAACTGCTTAAACGCCTCCGGAGTCTCAGTCTCTCCGGTGAAGCCACTGGGAGGCCAGCACCAGCCTGGGGGACGCCGCCGAGGAGGGTGTATGGAATCCCAGCGCTATTCCGTACCTTCACTGAAGCGGTTAGAAATGGGCCAGTGGAACTCCATGGTTTGGGGCGCTGCTTATTTTCAAAAAGTTCTTTCTCTAATAAAAATTCCAAACATGGACAAAAATAGAGAGAACAGAATAATGAGCCCCACACACCCACCAGCTGGGATCGACCATTACTAACTCGTGCTAATGTTACTGCACCCACACCCACAAACGCTACTCCCTCAAATTCCTGCGCAGCAGAACTCAGACATCATTTCATCGTCGGGTCCGCCGCACCGTGTTTCTCAGTGCGAGGCTCCTTTACACCTAGGCTCAGTATTACACTCCCCTGGAGAAGTCCTCCCTCGACACCACAGGACATCCGGCTGGAGTTGTCTCCTGATCTTCTTACATGTTCTGTTTTACTGTTTGCAGTAGGTCCCCATGTTGTCATTAGTGGATAGCTCTCTGGAGTCTTCTACCTTCTTCGGTGTTTGGGTAGCTCTACCCTACGCCCTACCATCTTCCCCAAAGCCTAAATTTTGGAGAGGGCAGTCTCCCAGTGCCACATAGCCTGTCCATTGCCCCTGAGTTTCCTCCTTGTAAACGGCAATTAAACCTAGAGGCTTGCATGGCAATGACTCAGTATGTAGTAAAATTGACTGTGTGTGCGTGTGCGTGTGCGTGCGTGTGTGTGCTGCTGTACGTATTGATGTTCAACTGTTTGTTTTTTAACCTCGGGCACGATATCTCAACCCTGAACTATTGACCCTTGGGGCTGGGTAGCTCTCGGTTGTGGGGGCCCCCTGTGCCTTGTGGGGTGTTCAGAAACACCCCTGGGCTCCACCCACTCGATGCCAGGAGAACCGCCTTCTCCCAGTGGTGACAACTGAAAATGTCTCCAGATGTGGCCAAATGTCTCCTGTTTGAAGGGGAAGGATCACCCCCTATTGAGCATCGCAGATCTGGAAGCTTGGAGGCATCACATCAGAAACAGTAAAGGGACAGCGAGTCTCCCCGTGGGGCCAGAGATGCCCCCCACCCTCCAGGTCCACAGGCATGTGACTGGGAACGAGCCTCAGCCGTGCACACTTCCTCCATGAAACTCCCTCCGCACTGAGGCGCACACTGTGATTTGTAAGGTAACCGGAAACCGCGGGGCGCAGTCGCTGCACCAGAGTTGTAAATCTCTTCAGAATTCAGTTTATTAAGGGGCGCCTGGGTGGCTCAGTGGGTTAAGCCGCTGCTTTCGGCTCAGGTCATGCTCTCGGGGTCCTGGGATCGAGCCCCGCATTGGGCTCTCTGCTCAGTGGGGAGCCCGCTTCCTCCTCTCTCTCTGCCTGCCTCTCTGCCTACTTGTGATCTCTGTCAAATAAATAAATAAAATCTAAAAAAAAAAAAAAAGAATTCAGTGCATGAAAAGTATTGGATAGAAGGTTTTATAACAGAAGATATGCTTGTATATTATGTTTTATCGGTAGAAAAAAATGTTTTTCTTAGTCCCCCCCCCCGCCCCCGCTAGTCTAGTGACAGGTAGACTGAATGAGTCCAGCCAGGCCCACGCGACCCCACCTGTGGGATGAGGATCCCCAGGGTGGCTCTAGGGGACTGGACATGCACAGCCCACTGCCGTCTAGTCTCTGTCCCCGCCACCACCTCAAAGGCTCCAGTTCCTGTTGTGGGGACTGGACAAGTGGACCTGGCAGCCCACGCAGGCTGAATGGAGACACATTCTGTGTGTGGGTCACACTATGTCCTTGGGCCTCCACAAACACTGCACCCGCTGCCTTCCAGACTACCCTACATCTGGCCTCTGGGTTCTAAAACTGCCCTACCTCCTTCCAGGACCAAGAGCCAAGAATGGCAGGGACGACGGCAGGACCCCGCCGTCTTCAGAGGGCCCCGTGTTGAGTGGCGTCTGGGAGCCAAGCCAAGCCAGGCTTCTCGATCGCAGGAGGGCACTCACCTATAGAACGATCGTGGAAACACCCCAGTGCACACGTGTGCACACACACTCGCTCACACACTCAAATACACTTCTCCAGGCGACTACAGCCGTGTCAGCTCTGAGCGCATAAGGCACGAATTCTATGCAACTGTTTCTTTTAACAAAAACTACAAGGTGTTGAGGAGAAAAAAAGAAGATTCGAGGCCGTCTCTGCCGCAAATCGGTGAATGATCAACAGTGATGGTGACAAGGAAGGGCCTCAAACGCCAGCTACCCCGGCAGTCTGGATGGGTTTGCACAACCCACAGTGCGTGCGAACGGCAGGGGCAGGGACTCACGAACGCTCAGTCCCGGCAGCGAGCACGCGGCGGTGCCCCCCATCGTTCCTCACGCCGCGAGCCTTCATGGTCATCTCAGGAGCTAAGAGCAACGCTGTCCCCTTTTCAGAGACAAGAAAACAAAGATCTTCCCGCAATTGTCCCTTGGTCTGACGGCTGATACGGAGCGCGGTGGGCACCGGAGTTTTTCTCTGATGCCACTTCCCAGTCTTATTTCATAGTGAGGATGGCTTCTAGAACACGCCCAAGAAAGGAGCCAACAGGGCATTTCGTGTTACACAGCGCTTACAAGATAAACATCGATTTGCTTGAGATGACAACAACCCCCCACCTGAGATACGGCTTTTTCTTTTACCGTTTTTTTCTCCTTTACCTGGAAAACAAAAACAAAAACAAAAACAGAACGGAGCACTGCCGTTATCATTTTAAAAGCTTACACATGACTCTCGCGGCATTATAATAACGCCACCGCTCAGCAGGCTTGCAGACGGGATGCGCTGGGGTCCAGCCGCTTTTCTCCCAAAGGGACAGCGCACTTAGTAGTGAAGTGTCCATTAGGAAACCCTGCCCAGGCTGTCGGCACAGAGCCAGTGAGGGGTGTGGGTGCTCTCAGCAGGGACACAGAATTATTTTATTGGAAAAAGACACTTGAAGTGAAATTTTGCTGAGAGAAGGACTTGGCCGGGAAGGAGAGCACTTTCCACTCCGATTTCTTTATTGCTATACCACTGAACTCAAAGCGTCACGCGAACTCTCATCGTAAACTCTGCTGTGCTGTCAGGGGTCAGACGCGAGCTACAAAAACTCACTTCACGCGGGCTGCGACTTGATAATCTTCCTCGAAACGGACAACCAGTGTCTTTCCCATTCCTGGCGGTAGCTTAAAAATTAACACTCCTAAGAGTTCCAGATGTTCAAAGGAAATAGAAAATAGAATCTTCCTTCTAGTCCCTTCAAACCCTTTATGCCCCCAGACACGGTGAGACTCCTCCGCGGTGTTCGGTGGGGGCCCCGTGCTCCTGTGTTCACAGCCTGGCAGCAAGGCTCCGCGTGGAGTAGGGGGCAGCCCCGCTCCCTCCCCGCACCTCCCCCTGCAGGCTGGACTCCAGCCATCTGCTCCCCGGTGATGCCGTCTTTGGCTTCGGGGCTGCAGCAGGAGGCTCTGGGCTCTCTGATCTCTTCAGCTCGTAGGCGCTGGGAGATCCCGGGCCTCTGCCTCTGCCAGGCCAACCTCCTTCAGGGAGGCACCTGGACTTCCGTGCCAGCCAGGGCCGGGACACAGAAAATGAGGGGGGACCCTTGCTGATTATCCCGTGGTGGTCAAAAAGACAAGATGGGACGTAAGATACCCATCTATCTATCTCTCACACGTACACACAGAGGAAAATCACTTCATAATTCAAAAAAATCAAATGCAATAAAATTGGGGCTCATACAGTCACAAAGTCAACACCGTGCCCAGAGCCAGGCCGCCGCAGCGAACGGCGGTGATCACGGTGACGTGGTACCCTGCACGTGGCCTCAGGCCCCTCGGAAACAAAGTGGGAACAAACCACTCCTGGGAACCAGAGCCAGGAGGACAGGAGACGAGGAGGGAGGGACCCTGTGCCCATCACCGCGTTTCTAAAGGAGCGTGGGACTCCCCCGCTGGGCGGCCCTGTTCCAGAGGGTGCGGACCCAGGGGTAACCAAGGCGGTTCTGCCCCACACGACGGACATGGCAGGACCCAAGGCAGGACAGTCACATAGGAATGCATCAGGTTATGCAGAAGCCACTCTCCGCTTTGCTCTGCGAACAAGGGCCCAGAAAGAGCCTGATGGCCAGCGGCGGGTCTGGGATTCCCTCAACAGTCCCGTCCCCACGTGCTGCTTTCGGGGGAACAGCTCTCCGGGGCTCTGATTCCAGGATCAAAGATACTTACTTATCACGTAATCAGACTCTAAGATGCCGGCCACCCCCTTTCATTTTGGAGAGCAGCGCTGAATTCAGATCACGTCTGCACAAGCTCACGAGCTGTGTGAATTTGCACGAGTTCTTTAACCTCTCTGTTCCCTCATCTATACATGGCGGTGATCCCAGCACTCTCCTCCTGGGATTGCTGTCCAGAGTCCGTGTGCTACTGAAACACGGGAAGCTCCTATGATTACAAACGGCTACTCATATTATTTCTTCTAGGACAGGATGGTTCTGTTCCCAAACAGGAAAGGGCAAAAATGGGATTTACTGGAGTTACTTATTTTCCAGAGCCATTATGCCTCAATGAGTTCTGCTTCCCAGTGTGACTTTAAACCTCCTCAGAAGAGGCCACGTGAGGTCACCACTCCCACAGGAGCCGCGGTGCGTGCTCCGCTGCATGGGGCTTGGGGCGTGGTATCACGGGGAGGGCGGCCAGAGACGGGGATGCGTCCGTGGATTCCAACAGCAGCACCTTGCTTCCAGCCCTGCTTTCAGACTGTACTTCCCGCCGCGTACGCAACAGTCCTCCCCACGGGAGCACCCTAGGTGCGTCTTCATGGCCAGCTTTGGCTCATCACTGTTATCCACAAGGCTGTGCCATGAGCTGGGTCCTGCGAGCACAGCCCTGGTTTTCCTCAAGGCACAGAGGACAAGCCCTGAAGAGCCCAAGGCTTTTGTTTTTAACGCGCGGCCCTCAGAACCCCAGGGATGGCAGCAGCTGCAGATGTGATGGAAATGCCCCTTCTCACCCCATCCCAGACGGGACAAATCCGGAGTGGCCCATCACGGGACTCCAGCCACGAGACCCGCAAGGGAGCAGGCTGAGAGGGGGAGGGACGTCGGTGAGTCACTGGGACGTGTTGGCACCTGCCGGTCTGCAGACGCCCATTTCTTTAAACTGAGCGACTGTCCCTTAAAACCGGATCACATTCCTAAGTGAAAAGGAAAGTGTGGTGGTGCAGCGGCTGTTTGACGTCCTGCCGACGGAGAGGACGGACAGGAGAGCCCGGCTGAGACGCGGCAACGGTGGGGCGGGGGGCTGAGAGTCATGCTGGTGAGTAGTACCCACCAGCCCCCGGACGGAGTCTTTCCCAAGCGAGTGTCTGAATGTGTCACGTGTTTAAGGTAATCTCAGCATCCCTGAAAAGCAGGCGATACCGATCACCGTTTGGGGGGAGAAAGCGAGGTTCAGAGGAGGTTCGGCGGGGAGCAGCCGAGCTCCCTCAGCACCACTCGGGACCTCCTGCTCTGCCGGGGGCTCCCAGGGCCGGGCGGGACGCCTGCACCGCCCCTTCCTCCTCTGGTTCTCCAACCATTGAGAGCAGCCCAAGCCCAGGAAATCCAGAGTTTCCTGTGAGCAAGACTGAGGAGGGCGTCGTGGGGAATGTGTACCCCAGGGGTTCTCAAACTGGCCTGCCCCGGGAGCCCCAGCATTCCGAGTCGGGAGGCCTGGGCGGGAGCGGGGATCTTACATCCCACTAACGTCCCGGGTGATCTGCTGGTCCTGGTCCAGGCACCACACCTGGGGAACCCCTGGCCTCTCCCAGAGTTGAGGATGTGGGGGCGCGGCAGGGAGGCCCCAGGAGCCCGTGGCTGGTCTGCAACGTTAAGGAATGAGCTTCGGTGGCTTGTGACAAGCTGCGAAGTCCACCAGTGTCCCCGCTCCTGTCCCTGCTCCTCTCTCACCTCGCCCTGCTTCGTAGAGGGGTGGGCAGGATCCACACTGAAGGAAGGATCAGGGATGCAAGGGATTGGGGAATTTATGAAGCCTTGGGCAGATTTCTACTTTCCGGCTCAGAAACCAGCTTCAAGGCCATCAGGCCAAAGGTTTCCATCTTAATCCCCAACTCCCCTGCCCGCGGCCACCGCTGTGCAGGAAGGTGCTCCTGTGCTCCTGGATCTGCTCAGTGCATTTGCTTCGTGAGGCCCCGGAACACGGGGGTTCAAGTGTTCCACTGCCCCCCATGGGAAAAGGGAGCTTTTCTCTATTCCTTAACTGTCACTCTGGAATCGTGGAGAAGCGGGGTGCCCAGGCACCCATGCCTGTCTGTAGACAAGAATGTGAATTGGAAAACAGTTTTCATGAGCAGCAGAGGGTTTTGTTTTCATACTTTTTAAAAAGAAGACTCTCGTTCAGACCTGGCGAGCCGGAACCCCTGTTCCAGCAGCAAGCAGTAATTATCTCCTCCCGTCAAGCAGCGAACGGGCCCATTCAACGGACACGCTGTAGCAATGGTGACAGGCCTTGGGGAGACAGAACAGTGTTCTCCCATGGACTAATTAGCACATTTACTGAGCACCCACTGTGTAAACAGTCAAACGGGGTTTACTGGTTAAAAAGCTTATAATCACTAGAGAATATAAAATTAAAATACCTTTTGTAAAATTCACTTTTTAGGCACACTCATGGCATGAGAAAATGTTTACAGTATCTCGAAAGTCAAACGACCAGCGGTAGCCAGCGATTCCGGAGGGACCGTTAGGTGGAGCGCAGGAGACC